>PVJH01032245.1:0-22866 GCA_004026705.1 Nesogale talazaci | reverse complement strand
CTCTGTCTGTCCCCCAGGGATGGTGTTTTATGTAGATCCTTCCTAGCCCACCGTACCCTTACCCTCCTGGTATCGCTACTCTCATTATTGGTCCTGAGGGTTTATCTATCCTGGATTTCCTGTGTTTCTGGTTCTGATCAGTACCAGTGTGCACCCTCTGGTCAAGCCAGATTTATATGGTAGAATTGGGATCATGATATTGGGGGAGAGGAAGCATTGAAGAACTAGAGGGAAGTTGTATGTTTCATCGTTGCTACACTGCACCCTGACTGGCTTGTCTCCTCCCTGTCACCCTTCTGTAAGGGGATTTCCAGTTGTGACTTATCTGTGTCTGTGTTCTTCCCTATTTCTGATAGCCTATATATTCCCTGTGCCAAAGTTTTCAGGTTTGTCCAAATTCATTCATTGATGGTCCTAATAATTTGGGGTTTTACCTTGAGGTCTGTAATTCATCTTGAGGTTTATTCTTTTGCAAGGAGAGAAATAGGGTTTTGCTTCATTTTTCTATAAGACAGATATCCATTTTTTTCCAGCACCATTTGTGATACAGGTCATCTTCTTCCCCCTTGATATTTTTGGGCCCTTATTAAAGATCAGTTGCCTATAAACTAATGGTTTTATTTCTGAATTTTCAGTTCTTTCCCATTGGACTGAGTATCTGTCATACTAATACCATACGGTTTTGATCACTGAAGCAGTATAATATGTGCTAAAGTCAGGTAAAGCAAGCCCTCCCAATTTGTCCTTCTTCTTGAGGAATTCTCTGCTAATTTTGGCTTCTTTCCTGTCCATATAAAGTTGGTAATCAACTTTTCCATTTCTTTGAAGAAAAATGAGGGTAATTGTATTGGGATTGCATTGAACTTATTTAGTACCTTGGGCAGAACTGATATCTTTACCAAATTGAGTCTTCCAATCCACCAAAATGGGATATTCTTCCATTTGTTGAAGTCACTGTCAGTTTCTTATACTAGTGTTCTATAATTTTCCTCATTTAAATCTTTTGTTCTTTTAATAAGGAATATCCCTAGATATTTCAATTTGTGCTTGGCTTTTATGAAGGGTACCACCTTTTTGATCTCCTCTTCTGTGGTCTCATCTAATGTATAGAACAGCCCTCTGATAGATTTCTTTTTGTTGATCTTATACCTGCCACACTGCCGTATTTCTCTATTGTTTCCAGGACTCTCCTTGTGGAGTCTTGAAATTTTCCATGTATAAAATCACCTCATCTGCAAATAACAATAGTTTCACCTCTTCCTTCCCCAGGTGAATATCTTTTATGTCTTTTCTTTGCATTATGCTGCTACCTAAAACCTCCACTACGGTGTTAAGAGTGGGGTTCTTGTTTTGTCCCCTTTTTCAGTGGGATTGTGTTCATCTTTTCAGTGGGATTGACTACCATGTGGGCAGCTGGTTTTTCATTTATAGCTTGTATTATCTTGAGGAATTTTCTTTCCATTTCTATCTTCTTGAGTGTCTTAAAGAGGAGTTGGTGTTGGATATTGTTGAATATGTTTTCCCATATCTATCGATATCATGTGGTTATACTTTTTTCTTGTCAATGTAGTGAATGATACTAATGATTTTTCATATGTTGGGCATCCCTGTATCCCTGATATAATCCCACTTGGTGGTGGTGAATTATTTGTTTTATATACATTTGTATTCTACTATTTTATTTTTCTATTATTATTCTATTATTATTATTCTATTCTATTATTATTCTATTTCTATTCTATTCTATTATTTATTCTAGTATTTTATTAAGGATTTTTGCATAAATGTTCATTAGGGATTTTGGTCTGTAGTTCTCAATTCTTGTGTGATCCCTGTGTGCATTCAATATCAGAGTTATACTAGCTTTTTAGGAGAAGTTCAGGTATTCCCATCTTTTCCTATGTTCTGGAAGAGTTTATATAGGATTGGTGTCTCTTCTTTCCTGAATACTTGGTAGAATTCTGTGAAACCATCTGGTTGAGAGGATCTTTTTTGTTGGTAATCCCTTGATAATCTTGTGTATTTCTTCTATTGCTATTGGTCTATTGAGATTCTTGATGTCTATCAAGAATAGTCTAGGGAGGGATTGTTTTACTAAAAATTTGTTCATGTCTTCCAAGCTGTTGAATTCATTGGAGTACCGCCCTTTGTAGTACTGTGTAACTATCCGTTTGATTTAATTAGGGACTGTTGTAATGTCCCCCTTTTCATCCCTCATCCTTGCTATTGTAATCTGTTAATACCGTTCTTTCGTTAGGTTTTCCAGCAGTCTGTCAATTCTGTTTATTCTTTAAAATAACAAACTTTTAGCTACATTAGTTTTTTCCATGTTTTCTTATTTTCCTTGTACCTAATCAGCCTTGATTTCTATTATTTCTCTTCTTTTGCTCTCAGTAGGATTGTCTTGTTGACTCTGCTCTAGTTTCTGTGAATTTTGTGTCAGCATATCAATCATAAATCTCACTTCCTTTTTCATGTGCACATGGATTGCTATGAAACTTCCTCTGATAAACTCCTTGGCTGTGTCCCATACATTCTGATACAATGTGTTCTTATTCTCATTGATTTCTGGAAATTTCTTAATTTCATTTCTAATCTGGGCCAGTACACATTCCTTTTTCAATAGAGAGATATTTATCCTTTAATTATATGTTCTTGTTTTCTTCATCTTTCTTTTGCTGATTTCCAGCTTAGTGGAATAGTGGTCAGATGGAGGAGTGTGTATGATATCGAAGTAATTAAATTTATGCAGATTCACCTTATTCCCCAGCATGTGGTCTCTGTGGCAGTCATGTGCATATGTTAATTTTATGATTGAAATGTAGGGGTGGAGTCTGGCCTGTTAATCTGGAGATTGCCATTGAGTAGCCAATGAGGCCTCTGTGTGGGCATGACTTTCTCCTGAGACTTCTGGGACATGATGCGATTTTTCCCTCATGAAGATGAGAAGCTATCCCCCAGTTGTTGGGAGTCAGTCTCAGAGATGATTAATCATGGACAAGACAAGATGGAAGCATCTGAGAAGCTGGAGAAGCCACACACCTTTGTCCTAATGGAGCCAGACCTCTGAAGTTGGAGAGGCCATGTGGAGACGCCTGCCAGTGATGAGTTGCTTCGGCGACCACTGCATACTGTTGATGAACCTTGAGCCCTGGAAGTGAGGAGCCATGTGGAGATCCCTGCCAGTGCTGGGATTCTGCACCCACTGACCTTTGACTTTGTGATTTGGAAGAAGACTTTATAGACTGATTTCGGGCATAGGGGTTAATATCAGACTTATGACCTTGAACTGGACTGGGCTCAATGTCCTGTTCCTCTTGTATATAAACCTTTTCCTTATATCTATATGCGTGTCTATGAAATTTGTTGCTCCAGTCTACCCGGATTAACACAGTGTCTCTTCGAATATGTTCCATGTGTGCTTAAAAAGAAAGTGTTTTTTTTTTCTTTTATATTAGGATGAAGATCTCTGCAGGTATCTGTCAGGTCAAATTATCTAATTTTAGATGTCTTGTGTTCTTGTTGAGTTTCTTTCCCTGTGATCTATATGTCTCAAAGAGCAATATATTGAAGTCACCTAATATAATTGTTGATCCTGAGATTTCTTTTTTCATCTTTTGGAGTGTTTGTTTCACATATTCAACAGGTCTCTCACTCTGGGGATATATGTTTAAAATACATGATATAAATGTTTAAAGGTTGCCTACCATTCCTTAAGCATTTTATAGTGTCCATCTCTTTATGGTTTGCATGTGAAGTCAATTTTATCTGAGATTAGGGTTACAACTCCTGCTTTTATGAATTGCTGTCTGAATGCTATGCTTTTCTCCAGACTTTGATTTTCAGCCTATTTTTATCTGACATCTTGAGATATGTCACCTATAGGCAACAGATGGATGAGTTGCATTTTTTAAGACAGTCTGTTAGCCTCAGTCTTTTAATGTCTGAGTTCAGTTCATTGATAATCAGGGTTATGACCTCCATCTGTGAATTCGATTATGTCGTCTTAAACCTTTTGTGTTGGGTGTTTTACTACCTCCCTATTTATCAGTGTGTTGTTCATGTATGTATGTTATTCATTTTTGCACTTTTTCCACTATTGAGTCAATCCTGGAGACTCTTTTCCCTTTGCTGCCCTCTGGGTGAGATTTTCTAAGTGGCAGTCTCTTATTTGTGCTTGGTGAGTGCTGTTCTGTGCATTGTAGGTCGGTAAGCATCTTTTGTAGGGCTGGGTTTCTTCTTACCTGCTCTTTTAGCTTTTCCTTGTCTGGGAAGACTCTTACTTTTCCGTCTATCTTATTAGATAATTTGGGTAGAATATTTTTGGTTTACATTAATTCTTGATTTACATTATTTTCCTTCAAGATCTGGAATCTGTTACTCCACTCTCTCCTCTGCTTCATAGTGTCCACTGATAAGTCAGAGCTTCTTTAGGAACCTTTGTATGTGATTGCTTGTTTATCCCTAACTGCTTTCATGATTTTCTCCTTTTCCTCAAAGTTGGATAGATAACGATTATGTGCCTTGGTGATTTGTTCCTGAGATTCATTCTAGTTGATATTCTTTCAGCCTCCTGAATGGTTGTCTGGTTTTTATTCAATAAGTTGGGGAAGTTTCCCTCCAAGAATTCTCTCACTAGTTTTGTAGATGATTCTTTGTTGTGTGTTCCTCTGACGATCCAATCATTCTGATGTTTGCCTTCTTAGGATCAGACATCACTCTTAAGCTTTCTTGAGCTTCACAGATAATGTTAAATTTTTGTACACACTTGTTAAAGTCTGCTTGACTTTCCTATGGGTTGCTGGTGCAGTTTTCTGCCTCCATCATTCGATTGGTAAAGTCTGTGAGTCAGCTACTGTTTTTTTTTCAATCTCGTTCCTAAGTCTTGTATTTCCCTTTGGTATTTCCCTCTAACATTTCATCCTTTTTCTGTATTGTTTCCCTAATATGCTCTATGATTCTAAGCAGCATTCTGGAAATTTTTTTCTGTGGCAGACCAAAGTCTGCTTCTTTTAGGCACGTTGTTAGGTTCAGGATATCTTCACTCATTGTCTTTTGTTTCTTTCTGTTTTTCTACATTGAGATCATTTGGACTGATTACTGTTTGTGCTGCATTATTTTAGAGGAGGCAGGTGCCATTTTCCAAGGAGTCAAAAAACACTGGCTTTCTCTGGGAGACTCATAGGAGTGCTCCTTCAAACTACCTGCAGCTAATTGCCCTATGGAATTAGACTGCCATTTTATCCTCCTGTGGCTTCACTTTTTCCCTAGTCAAGTGGTGTTCTGTTATTTGGAGGAAAGTTGGATGGGTCTCTCAGGGGACTCTAGTTGGTTTGCTGTGGACATGTGAGGGTGATGCTGTACTGGGTGACCTCAAAAGAAACAGTGATGATGTGGCCCATGGCAGGTTGGAGCATCACAGAGGGCATTTTGGGGTCCAAGCTGGAATGAGAATGCCACAGAAGACTGGTGGATTGACCACTTTGATGTAGAGTACCACGAATAGTGGGTGGAATTTTCCTGGTCAGGTAGGTTGCTGGTAAGGTGAGGAAGAGGTTCTCATGGCAGCATGGAGCATTACTGAATGTTGGATGAGCTACCTGAGGTCCTATGAGACACTATGACAGGCAGGAGGAAGTTTCCTCAGTCATGTGGGACTACAGAGAATGGGGAGGAGTTCTTCCAGGCACCCAGACAGGAATTCCCCAAAGAAGATAGGAGAGATTTCCCCAACCACACATTAAGCATTGCAGAGGGCTGGAAGGCGGAATTTCCCCCAGAAGAAGGTACACAGGATTTCCCCCTTAAGAAGTTGGGCAGGATAGCCCCTGGTGGAAGCTGGCTGGGCTTTCCCAAGCCTCGGGTTATGTTGCTATAGTGGAGTTCCCCCAGCTGGGTGGAGGGAAGGTGTAAGTACCCTAGACTATAAGGGGAGTGGTCTGGAGGTCAGCAGTGGCATGTCATAATAAAGGGAAGGGAGAAAAAACTAAGCCCTCTTAGACTATGGTGAACAGAGTGGGAAACAAAAGTAGCAATAAATCTGAGCCCTTATCCCTGACTATGAGGGTAGGGGGATTTAATCCCTCCCCCAAGGTGACATCAAGTTCTGACTGTGTTGAGATAAAGCCCCTGTGTAAGCTCCAAATGGTCCCAGCTCAGTGGTTAGGCTAAGGTCAAGTCCTACCTGACTTTAACTCTGATATGCCGAGACCTCCTAGCTCCTCAAAACCTAAGGGATCTGTGCCTACTTATTTTTATGATGCTCCTCCTGCAATCCAGCAGCATGGAACTTATTTCTAGTAATTCTCCTGTGCTGATTTCTGCGGAGTCCCTGAGGTATACATTGCTCAGTCCCCATCTTCCAGGAACATACCCAGAACCATGCTATTTTAAAACATCTCATATGTATGTGAAAGTTGGATAATGAATAACAAAACCAAAAAAGAGAATGGATGTGTTTGACTCATGGTGCTGGCGAAGGATATTCAATGTACCATGGATTACCAGAAAAAATAGACCTTTTTTAGCAAGAGTACAGCCAGTAAGGATGGCAAGACTTCATCTCATGTACTTTGAACATGCTATCAGAAGAAACTAGTCCCTGGAAAAGGAAAACATGTTTGATAATGTAGAAGAGCAGTGTAGAAGAGAAAGATTGCTAAGGAGATAGATCGACACAGTGGCTGCAACAATAGACTCAAACCTAACCATTGTGGTGATATTGCAAGGCTGTGTTCTGTTCTTCTGTACATTGGGTCCATAAGCCAGAACTGGAGAGAGTGTCACTTGAACAGTTTCCAGTGCCTTAGCAGTTGTGTAATTTAATGTGGCATCTATGTAATAATACCCTGGATATAATAAACCAATAAAAGGATTAAGAGATGGGATATTATTGCTAATGTTGTTGTTGTTGTTACGTGCCATCAGCTGATTCCACAATACTGGCCTGTCTGTACTATCCTTCTTTATAATTATTCTTCTTTTAAATGCTTTTGAATATTTATTTCAAAGAAAACCATTAACCTAGCTTGGTAAATGCAAAAGTGTGTCAACAAAAACAACATAATATCAACAATAAATGTTAACATACAAAAACCTTAGCTCACTCAGTATCCAAGCTAAAACACAGGAGTGAAAATCCTTCAAATCTGCATTCATTATCATTATCTGTATGCCCATGCAGAGCTTCAGCTTTAGCTGAAGTTATCCGCATAGATATTGTTTTCATCACTGAGTTCGCAATCATCACCATCACTGCTATCACCCTTACAATTTTTCTTATGTTTGAGTCCATCAATGCAGCCATTGTGTAAATCTATCTCATGAAAATCTTCTTCTTTTTTGGTGTCCTGACCATGCATAGTTATGATGCCTTTTTCCAGGGGCTGATTTCTCCTGGTATGTGTCCAATCTATGTAAGTTGATGTCTTGCCAACCTTGCCTCTAGGGAGGAGCACTCTGACAATATTTTTTCCAGTACAAATCAGTTTTCTCTTTAAGTAGCCCATAATGCTTTCAATTTTCTTTTCTGGTAACACAAATGCATCAGTTCTTCTTTGCTCTTCCTTATTCAGTGATGAATTTTCACATGAATTTGAAACATTCGAAAATCCCATGGCTTGTGACAGACACATCTTAGTAGCATCCTTGGTTTTCAACACTCTAAAGAGGTCCTGTGCAGCAGATTTACCTAACCCAACACACCTTTTGATCTCTTGACTGTTGCTTTATGAGCATTGATATGGATCCATGTACAACAAAGTCGTTTCCAACTTCAACCACTTATCGTGCTACCTATTGATACAGTTGTGAGGATGGGATACAATCCCTTTAATCCTGTCACAGCCATGATACACATAAGGGAAGTTTCCTTGTGAGTGTGAATTGTAACATCATTTACCTTATAAGAGATAAATGGAAAGAATTGATATGGCCAGGGGTCCTATTACCATCAAGAAAAACTAGGTAGTAGTGAAGTTTATCCTTTGAACCTAGGGTTCCTATGCTGAAAAATTTGTAGGCCCAAGATAAGCCTGATGCACAAACACATGTAGACCTCCAAAGAGTGCTAGGTCTACAGTTGCTGAACAGAGACAAGCACCTATCCATAGCGCAATGGTTCTCAACCTTCCTAATGCCACACCCTTTAATACAGTTCATTTGTTGTGACGCCGAACCACAATATTATTTTCGTTGCTACTTCATTGCTGTAATTTTCTTACTTTTATGAATTGGTGACCCCTGTGAAAGGGTCATTTGATCCCCAAAGAGGTCACAACCCACAGGTTGAGAACCACTATGGCATAGAGTCATCATTCTGAATTTGGACTGCCAGCCTCCTAAATTGTGAGAGAATGGAATTCAATTTGTCAAAATCATCCAGGTTTTGCTTTTATTAAATATCTAATAGTGCCATTTTTTGAAAGACATTGTTTACTTGAAAGTGCCAGGCTTACATGTCTCTCTATCTGAAATATTGTTCTTCCTATTGTGTCTCATTAATATATGTTTATCTTACATGACAGCCTTAGTTTCCTCTCTTTGCCTCTTCTATGAAACCTTCCACTCACTTAGAAACATGTAGCATCCTGACATTGTTAACTCTTGAGCCAAATGTTCACCAGATCTTCACTTGGAATCCTGGCATTGTTCTCAGCTGAGTTCCTTCAGAGACATTGCTCTTAGCTAAAAAGTGCTGTTTTTCTAGTAGAAGCTTACCTCCCATGATTAGTCCATAAATGTGATAAATATAAAATAGCCAATTCACCAAACAACTCTGATATGCTGTACTAGCTCCACAACTCTTTTGAGGGCTTTGTGGGAACAGTTCACCTCCTTTTGCTGACCACATCCAGTTCCTTCACTTTTTCATAAGGGTTTATCAAAGCATATTCCTCAATAAAGTGTCTGCATCTAAACTCAAGATCTGTTTCTCAAGGACTCTAAACCATAGGCATGCCTGAGGTACATTACTAGAACAAATTTTAAATATTGGCTAGACAGTTAAATGGTAGACATTTTAAGACAGGGGCAAAGTGTCTCTCTATTCTTCAGTGTGTTGTTATTGTTAGGTGCTGTCAAGTCGGCTTTGAATTATGGTGACCCTGTGTACAACAGAAAGCATTACCTGGACCTTTACCATATTGATGATTATTTTTGCGCTCAAGTTCATTGCTGCATTTTGAGAGCCTTCCAAGCTAGGTAGTTTGTCTTCCAGCACTCTATGAGACAATATCCTGTTGTGATGCACAGAGTTTTTGATAGTTAATTTTCAGAAGCATATTGCCAGACCTTTCTTCCTCATCTATTTTATTCTGGAAACTCTACTTAGACCTACCCTCTCTTCAGACCTTTCTACTTGGACTAACCTTGCTAACATTGGAAGTACTGTTGGCATAGCAGTATGCAAGCCACACTAGTATGCATAAAAAACTGACCCAAAGATGATGGTTAATTAATTTAGTCTGTAATGTAGTAGCCTCCAAAATACTGAGCAAAGAGCATTATGAATAAATTTTATTAAATTTGCCCTTGGCCAAGAGTGGGTGTATTTTTATGCAAATTTCCTCTTCATTTATATTTATAAAATTCCCACATTCTCTTTAGATCATGGCCACCCAGAATGTAAACTATGTATCTTGGCTTTCGTTGTACCTCTCTGTGACCCTTTGACTTAGTTCTGATGAGTGGGATGTAAATTAATATGTTATGTGCAACTTTTGAATCACACAGTTAAAATAAATAAGTGTCCTTTTTTAGCTTTTTTGTCTTTCCCACTTGGTTTGATGTGTATATAGTGAAGGAAGTTTGGACCATCTCTGGTTATTCATACCAAGCCAATCCCTCAGAGAATTGTAGAGTCTGAATCCTCTATACCAAATAATTGCTAAATCAGCATTGAGTTCATATTGTCATTTTTAAAAAACTATCATATCTTGAAATACCTGTTACATCTAATCAACACCACCAATTACAAGAAGGCTACTTTGTCAAAGATCAAGTTCCTGAATGACCAATTTGTCAAATTTACCAAATGCATCTGTTAATCAAGAAATTTTATTCTATTTATTTATAAAATGTTCATCTAAATGTTTATCTATTTATGACTCTCAATAAGAGGATGTAGGGAAGTCAGGAGACGCTAGACCAGGGTGCTCCCATTTTTCTAGTATGTTGGCTATTTAGAATATGGTCAAGTGAAAATGATCTACCAACTACAAAAATGCAAAACATATACTCATTTATATTTATCTATTGCATTTATTCATAAATGCATTGGGAATTCTTTATGTGTACAATGTATGTTTATGTACACATTGCACCAAACAACACAACTAATTATGTACATTATGTACATTTTTTATCATTACCTGAGTTTACTCTGATGACTTGCTCTCAATGGAATGAACCAGAGATGCACAGTCAGGCCAGCAGCTGCTGACAGCCAGCCTCCAGCACACTTCCAAATGGTCATTGGTCATTGTGGAAGAGTAGTTGCATTTAATGATCTTTATGTGGGAAAAGACTGACTCACATAAATAAGTAGAGTCAAATAATGCAGTCAAGAAGGAAGCACATTTCCTCATGTTTGGGTACTTTCCCACTGCAAGTAAGTTCCAGAACTCTCCATGTGCTCTGGACTTCAACTGCATGTCGGCTTGTCAAATTCTCCCATTCTGTATGAAAGTGAAATGTTTTTGTCTTCTTACTTGGTCCAGCTCCCTCACTCATTTTAATACCCTTTCTTACATTTAAGAGGGGGAAAAACAAGTTCTAAAAATTGGCAATAGTTTAGTTTGTCAGTTTTGCTTTGCTTAGCACAGTTATTTGCACATGCATTTGACACCTACGGTTGCCTCTGATTGGCTACGCTGTATATCAATTAAGTGACAGGATTGATAATAGGCTTACATCTATTTTTTTAATGCCATGTGATGTATTTTTACCACACTGCATTTGCAATTGACTAGGAGATCACGATAGATGTACTGAGCAGCCTTCTCATTCAGAATTCCCTCGTGCCCTTCATCTCCTCCCCGGCCCTATGCTCGGTTCTCCCATTCTAAAAAATACATAGCTGAGGCTGTGCGATGACATGCTCTCTTCTCCATCTTTCTTCCTGTCAAAGAAAGAAGATGGTCCCTGAATTTTTTCTGTTACAACAGCGAGGAATCATAGCAAAGTTTATTTCAATATTCCCTTTTTAAAATGTTATTTTGTAAGAGCCCCCAATAAAATGACCTTTTACATAAATAATCAAATTAAAATATTATGAAGATGAAGTACTCAATCAATACCTTGAATTTCCAAGTGTACTAAGATTATCATGTCCAATATAACGTTCCATAAACTTTATAAATATTTAGCATAAACAGATGCAGATAAAAATAATAAAATATTCATTTTGGTTATTTTTTTTGTAATGTGGATCACATTGCAGGGCCTGAAGAATACAAGATTGGAAGATTGTTGGCTCCAGTCTAACCAGAAGGCCAATGATTGAATTCAGAATGAGGCAAAAGTAAGATCCAGAGTGAGCTTTGCCAGGATACTGATGCACATTCAATGCAAGTAGGGATGGGGCATGAGTGAAGATAACGCTTTCACCTGAATTCCTTTACATCATAGAAAGCAACATCATTAAATTGGACTAAGAATGGAAGAAATATCAAAATTTTGGAGAGCCAAAGGAGTCACATAATTTTGCAAGAGCCTGAAACAGAGAAGGTAGATGAGAAAAACTCGATATGTTTGCTGAGAACATTGAAGTCTTCATATTAAATCACGCTTAGTCAAGGATTTCCAGATGAAAAAGAAAAAACATTGTCATCCCATTTGCTGCTGGTCACCACATCGCCTGCAGAGGAGAACTGTTCCATCAGGTCTTCAAGGCCATGACATCTCAGAGGCAGATTGATTGCCCTTTCAATTTGAGATGCTTGGGTTGGGTCTAAGCTAGAAACCTCTCAATCAATAATTAATCATTCAATCAGTTGCTCCACCCAACGGTGTTGAGGGAGTATAACTAAAGTAAGAGGGAATACAGGAAGAAATGGAGATGAAGGAAAGTTGGGAGGGAGGGAAGAAGAAACAAGTTGTGAACAATTCCCATCTATTTGGACCTAGACTCATGTAGGTGCTTACCACAAGTCTTGTTGTCTCATAATTCCATGGTTATGCCTATATAATCTGCTTTCCCAGCAGTATATTTTCCTCTTTCTTTTTTCCTTGCATAACATTTTTTATTATCTTTGGCTTATGTTGAGCCACAGAAAATTATTTCATTTTTGCATACCCTGTGCCATCGTTGTCCCTAATATATACCTCTATCCTTGTACTAAGCATAAGGTACTGTATTTTTTTGTCTTCCTAAATGAACCACATGAGGGCAGGGATTATGTTATATTATGTTAAGCTGCCCTATGTCCTTGCCTAACATACTGTCTATGCATTCAATAACTGCTGATTTGATGATCTGAATAAAGAACACCCTAACTATAAAGAAAATATCACAATATCCCTGAATCTTTTTTTCCCACAAGGAAAATTTAAGACCTACATAAACATTTAAAAACCCTTCTTACAGAGTTGAGCCCTGGTGGCGTAGTGGTTGTGCGTGGGACTGCGGCCCACTGGGATGGAGGTTCAATTCCAGCAGTGGCTCCACAGGAACAAAGACTGGGCCTCCTACTCCCACCACCAGAGGGCAGTGATGGCCAAAAAAAACCAAAATAAATAAACAAAAAAAAACCCTTTTTACATGGACAGTGTAATTGCATAGTAAGTATGATATGAAAAGCAATAGCAACACCCACTTAGCAAGTACTCTCAATTGAAACAGCCACATGTCTCCTTTTTCTTTAAACACCTCCTGTCAACTGCTACATTGCCACATAAAAATGGCACTAGGAACACATTCTTCAATAGAATACAAATAATAGCTTAATCCTGAACCCTAAAATTAAAAGAATACTTGGAAAAATCTATTGCGTTATCTCCCAGCCCTTTTTATCTGAGTACTATTCATCCTCACATCCACACCAGTCCCATTAACACCATTAATGCGTGTTTCTCAATAGCCATGACTGCACAGTGTGCTGCTGGTCCCTTGATCAAATGCGTGTACTTTCTCTAAGTTGGTCCACTAAGAGATCTGCTTCTAAAATCTGGAAAAAGCAATATATAGTCTCTTGTTGCTGTAAACTCATATAGCACACCCAAGCATTCATGTGCTTTCATGTAGACTGAGGAAATAGAAGAAGCATGTTTGAAAAATAGGATATTCATAGACTCATCCAGAGTAGCTGATGAGAAACACAAAAGGGGCATGATGACTTTTAGACTGTGGGTCTTGATCAAGCTGCAATACAAACACTGGGTTCCATGAAATATCCCTGCATCAATCATCTGCCCAAAATAACTCAGATAGAATTCTGTTGCTTACATCCCCACCCCACCCAAAAAAAACCCTCACTACCATGGAATCAGTGCTGACTCATTACAAGCACTGTGGATTTCTGAGATGATAACTGGCTTTAGACGTAGAAAGTCCATTCATTTTCCCATAGCAGATCACACTCCAACATCTAGCCACTGACTGCACCAACAGGGCTCCTGTTGCTTGAACCAGAAGAATCACAACTAAAATAAACTTACTAGAAACTTTCCAAATGAGTCCTATGCTGTCATTGTTTCCAGCAAAGTGCTCGCTGAAACAGAGTTGATTCCAACCTATAATGGTCCTTTGAAACAGGGTAAAACCTGCCCTATGGGTTTCCAAATGTAGCTGTAACTATGGAGTCTGATCTCTCTCCCTCAGAATGGCTGGTGGAGAGACCTGCTGACATTACAATAAAGCCCACAATGCCACCATAATCATATATACAGGAAATTTCCCCACTACAGCGGTACTGACTCATCGTGAGGTAAAATTTGACAAGAGTGAATTATTTGGTTAGGACATGGGTCCCCCGAGGGGCTATCAAATGTAATGTATAGAAACTGGCCTGTGGTCTGAAGTTGTCAACAGTAAAAATAGCTATGAGTACTCAGTATATGACTGGGGACCATGAGAAGAGGAATAAGTTTGCTACCCTGCAAGGGAATCACAGTTGACATTTGCCGACTTTGGTAGTTACACACTTTCATGTCAACTTGATAAATAAAAATGAAGGCATGGGGCTGAGCCCCGGAGGCATAGTGGTTGAGTGTGGGACTGCGGCCCATTGGCTTGGTGGTTCAAATCCAGCAGCAGCTCTCTGGGAGCAAGGCTGAGTAGCTCCCACAACCACCAGAGGGCACTGATTCCCCTACCCTCCCCCCCAAAAAAAATGAGGGGATGGATTCCAGCCTGTCAGTCAGGTAACAGCATGATGATTCCTCCTTGTGGATAGGGTCTTTTCATGCGGATTTTGGGACTTCTTCTCCCTAGAGGCAGGTCTCTCTCTCTCTCTCTCTCTCTCTCTCTCTCTCTCTCTCTCTCTCTCTCTGTCTGTCTGTCTCCCTCTCTCTCTTTCTGCTACACACTCCTGTTGACAAGTTTCATGGAGCCATGCTGATGACAGCCAGAACCCTGGAAATGTGTTCACTGCCATTGGACCCACAGGACTTTCCACCGGATGGCCAGTGATGTTCCTGCAATTGATATCTTTGCATACGTTGAGTGAGTCTGAAGAGGCATCCATGGGCTAATATCAGACTTATGGGCTAATATTGCAAGTATGGACTTGATCTGATCTGGGATGCTGTATTGATACATAATTACTTCTTAATATTAAGTTCTCTCTTTCATAGATATGCATGTCAATTAATTTGTTTCTTTAGTCTACTTAGACTAACATGCCCACTTTGCAATTCCCAACAGACACCACAGGATAGTGTTAGTGAGTTGTACTCATAAAAGGCAATGAAATGACAAAAATATGAAGAGGGGAGTGCTCAACTATAATAAATGTGTTCTTGAAGGTTTAAAAAAACAACATGCTTCTTAAATTCTTGGGTTTTCAGATACTAACAATTTACTGGAAAAAGAAAAATTTGATCTTTCTTGAATTTCCTACAATTCAATTTTTCTCTTTAGAAAAAATATAATCAATTATCAGACACCGGAACTTAGGAACACTTTGAGCTTTGTGATTAAGTTTCAAGATATTTTTCAAATATTTGTGACTGCACCAAACCCAAACTTATTTTGTGTTTTACCAAACCCCAGATGAGTGTTGCCAAGGAGTTTTTTACATTTAAGTCATGTGTATTTAAATGAAATTTAATTCATATGCTACTTATTTATGTATGCTCAAATCAAAATTTTGTTTTGTAAGAACTATTTGATGTCCAGATAGACATTTTATAAACTGACTAAAGGATTTTAATAATCTTTCAAAGTTTTTTTCTTCCTAGACATATCAAACTCTACTTTTCTTTCCCTTTTCCTGGGTTAACTTAAAGTTTCCCTTATTCTTGATTTCTAGACTTAAAACATGTTTAAAGTATAAAAGAAAGTTTTTAAAAATTATAATTAATTACAAGTGAACAAAAATTCCAAGTATTTTCCAGCAACTGAAAGGCACAAAAACTGGGAAGATTTTCTTGCTGATCGCACAGTTTCTTTTTCCTGACTTTCTATTTCCCTCTTTCCTACACATTATCAATGTAAAAAGTATTATGCATATTGAGTGACTTTTTAGCAAAGAATCAAACTGTAAAAATAGTGACAACTTTTTGTGAGATCTGTTCAACCTTGACAAAAGTGATAAAGAAATAAAAAATTAAGCATGCTACTACTGACAATTTTAAAATCAAAAAGACACTGAGCAATGTAGTTGAGAAAGTTCTTTGCTGGTTAGTTCTCTGAAACCCTTCTAGGCAAGTGAACAAATTAAAATAGTGTTATGTGTCCTTTCGGCTCCAACCTCACTTTACCTACCCCTGTCACATCCCCCCTCACACACATACAGACAGTTTTAAACGTGATTGTTGGGTACCATTGAGTCAGTGCCCACAGATGATGCAAAACAGAGTGAGGCAACACCAAGACCTGCGCCAGCCTCACCATGATTGCTATACGCGAGCCCATTGTTGCCGCCACTGTGCCAATCCATCTCCGCCAGTTCCTTCTCCTTTGCTGCCCCTCTTCCCTACCGAGCACGAAGTTCTCCAACAGGCACTGGTCTCCTCTGATGACATGCACACAGTCTATAAGATAAAGTTTCGGAGCTGAGACCTGGTGGCTAAGTGGTTGAGTGTGGGACTGAGGCCTGCGAGCTTGGTGGTTCAAATCCAGCGGCGCTCTCTAACACCTCCCCCCGCAAAAAAGAAGATAAAGTTTCCCCATTCCTGCTTCTAAGGAGCACTGTGGCTGGCTTCTTCCAAGACAGATTTAGTTGTCCTTTTAGCAACGCACACTACGGTCAATTTTCTTCACCAGTACCGTATTCCAAGTGCATCAATTCTTCTTTGGTCTTTCTTATTCAGTATCCAACTTTCACATGCATATGAGGAAATTGAATATATCACGGGTTAAGTCAGGCACATTTTGTCTCTAATTAGCGTCCTTGATTTCCCACGCATCAGGGAGGTCTTGTGCAGCAGGCTTACTCACTGCAATGCGCATATTTTGATCACTTGACTTCTACCCCCCACCCCTTGCATTGATTGTACATCCTACTGGGATGAAACTCTTGACAACTTCAATCTTTTCCTCACTTTTCATGATGTTTTCTACTGCTTGTGCTAATTTTGGTTTTCTTTCCGTTGAGTTGTAATCCGTACTGAAGGCTACCATTTTCTAAATCTTCAGCTCTTCACTTTCAGCAAGCAAGCTTGTGTCATCTGCATTCCTAAGGTTGTTAAGGAGCCTTCCCCAATCATGATGCTGCATTATTCTTCAAATAATCAAGCCTCTCTGGTTATTTGCTCAGCATTTAGGTTGAATAAGTATGGTGAGAAGATATGACCTTGATGCACACCTTTCCTGAATTTAAACCTTGCTGTGTGCCCTTGCTCTGTTTCAAAGACTGCCTCTTGACTCGTGTACCAGTTCTGCATGAGCACAATTAAGTGTTCTAGAATTCCCATTCTTCTTAAGGCTATTCATAGTTTGTTATGAACCTTATAGTTAAATGACTTTCTCTTGTCAATAAAACACAAGTGAATATCTGACTGGAATTCTCTGCTTTCAGCCAAGATCCATCTAAGAACAGCAATGGTATCCCTTTAACCGTATCCTCTTTGAATCTAGTCTGAACCTCTGGTAGCTTCCTGTCAATGTATTGCCACAACTGTTGATGGATGATCTTCGTAACATGTTTATTTACATGTGGTATCACTGATACAGTTCTATAATTCAAGCATTCTATTAGGTGATTTTTTTGAAATGGATACTGCTACAGATAACTTCTAGTAAGTTGTCAAAATAGCTGTCTTCTAAATATCTTGGCATAGACAAATGAGTGCTTCCAGTTCATCATCAGTCTTTTGAAACATTTCAATTGACATTTCATCAGTTTCTGAAACCATATTTTTGGCTAATACTTTCAATTCAGCTTGAAATGCTCTTTGCATCTCTCATGTTTATGTTCTACTTCCTGAAATGGTTGAATGCAGACCAATTCCTTTAGGTACAGTGACTCTGTATTCTTTCCATCTCCTTTTGATGTTTCTTGTATCATTCAATATTTTCCTCATAGAATCTATCAGTATTGCAACTCAGGGCTTGAATTTTTTTTGTTTTGTTCTTTCAGCTTAAGAAATGCTGTGTGCTCTTCCTTTTCAGCTTTCTACCTCCTAGGTCTTTTCACATTTCATTATAATTTTTGACTTGGCCTCCCTAAGGTACCCTTTGAAACTTTCTAGTCACTGCTTTGATGTCATCATTCCTTCCATTTTCCTTATCCTACAACTCAGAGGAAGTTGACTTATCCGTCAGTTTGCTCCACTGTGGTGATTTGTGTGTTGTTATGATGCTGGCAGTCAGGACACTGTTATTTCAAATGAAAACAGGCTCATGCAAACTGAACAAGTTTCAGCAGCTCTTCTAGACTAAGAAAAGACTATGAAGGATTGTCAAACTTAATTTTTTAAAAAACTGTATTTTCACATTGTAGAATGATCCTTTACATTTTCCCCTGAGTAGTTTAAATGAATTTTGCAACAATTTTTTATGGTTTGCAAGGATTTGAAGTTTCTTTGCTTCTTGGTAACATGTTCATTTTGTTTATTGCACTGAGTCAAATTATCCCTCTGTCTCCAGACAGATCCAAGACTCTCTAGGGTTTTCAAGGCTGTCATCTTCAAAAAGCCCATCTCTGGCTGAGCTCTAGTGGCATAGTGGTTGTGCGTGGGACTGCGGCTCACTGGGTTGGAGGTTCAAATCCAGCAGTAGCTCTCCAGGAGCAACGTTAGGCCTCCTACTCCCACCACCAGAGGGCAGTGATGCCAAAAAAAAAGTTCAACTCTGTAGGTGCCCCTGATGGTCTCTCCCCATCCTTAGGCATGTTGTAGAGTACCTGGGTGCTCCATCTGGGATTCCTCCTTGTAATTTAAATATCCACAGAAATAAAGTTTCCACATTTCATTTGCATACTTAATGTCATAAACTATAGCAATTTTACAACTATATTAATAATTAATATCTTTAATATTTCCTTTGTTTAGTATCCATTCTATTTTTACATTACAAACGTTCAATTCTTTTTTAAAGATCATTTTATTGAGGGGTCTTACACCTCTTGCAACAATCGATACATCAATTGTATCAAGCATATTTGTGCATATGTTGACATCAATATTTTCTAAACATTTGCTTTCTATTTGAGACGTTGGTATCAGCTCCTCTTTTAGCCCTCCAACCTTCCACTCTCATGACCCCTTGACATGTGCATAAAAATATTATTAATAAATACCAGCATTAAAAACCACAACACTTGCATTTATCTGAACAATAAATTCAATATACATTTCTACTTTATAGCTACCATTCAATTAAATTAAGAAACACATTCAAAATTTATACCTATTTTGCCTATGAGAAGTTATAGAATTATCACACAATCTTAAAATTCCCAAATAAGTCACATTAGTTAGTTTTTGCAGTTTGGGATATTAAATTTTCCCAAACTTACTCCCCATGTGTGGTCTTAGAAATAAATATCTTTCAGTGGTTAAACATGGCTTGCCTGCAATACTCCTCTTGCAATAAGGAAATTAAAGCAATTTGTAAAAGATAGTATC
Source organism: Nesogale talazaci (assembly GCA_004026705.1). Lineage (NCBI taxonomy): Eukaryota > Metazoa > Chordata > Mammalia > Afrosoricida > Tenrecidae > Nesogale > Nesogale talazaci. Next base: position 3,636 of record PVJH01032245.1, on the reverse strand, counting down.
CCAAGAGTAGAATGGGGACAAAAATACATTACCTCTAGCAACTATAAGTTACTCATGCAGAAATTCTGACACAGGCTCCTCCCATCACAAGCATAGTAGCAATTATCTAACAAATACACTCTTAGAGTCATATCCTGAGGCATCAAGAGTAAGGATTATGGACTCCATTGAATCCTGGATCAGAAAACCATTTCAGTCAACTATTTGTTAGATATTGATGAGGTTACATAACCTTGCTCAGCTTTATAAAATTGCTATGGAATTTTAATATATCAGATGCTACCTGTCTTCAAAACAACTCTGTAATAAATTAATAGGATTGTAGTACTTAAAAATAACTATGTAAATAAAATATTTACCCTGGTGCTTGGAACATAATAAAATCCCTATATTAATTCCTCTCCTCTGCTGTGTGTGAATGTGTAAAATTCTTTGTATGTACAAGGAGAATAAAATGTGTACAAAGATGGTCAATTACTAAAACACTGCTCTAGTTTTAATAAATAAGTTATTCTGTATGCAATTACCATTTATATCACTAAGAGATAGAAAGAAGTGGGGGTCATTAGCCTTCTGCTTCAAATTGGCTTTTGTTATCATTTTAAGGCAAAGCCAGCAAGGGTTATTGGAAAAAATGATAAATCAGTGAGTGTAGTTATTTTGTACACAAGTAGATCCTCTTCTTTCTTTTGGTGTTTCTTCAAGGGAAAGAGTTTTCATTTTAGTAAGGTCCATCTCCCATTAAAAAGGCAGGATGGGCTTGACTTCCTCTGAGTCCCTCCTTGATTATCCCTTTTCAATAATGCTTTTGTTCATTTTGCTTAAAGCTGTCTGGAGGGTGAGTGACTGCCTACACTCCCTTTTTTAGGCAAGAGGGAAATGCACACAATAGTATAATTGGTTAGGAACACCCAAACAGAGACAAAGGAATTCGCCCCTGGAGAACAGACTGAAGTGTTCCTACAAGGAGTGAGTTAGTAGAACATTAATGAAAAGTCATTGTATTGTATGTCTGTGTTTCATTGTTTTCATCTTCATATATTAAATTGCTAGTCATTGCCTCACAGCATCCACAAATGTCTCTAAGAGAGAACACTGATTAACTGTGGTATTCCAACAAATAGCCAGGCAAAAATTCTCTTCAATCACCTCACTTCAGGCACCGGAACTTTCCTCCTGAATATCCTCCCATTGTAAGTCCCTGGAACTCAGATTGGCCACCCCAGGGTCTTCCTTTTTCTGCAGATGTTTTTTTGATGGAGCTCCTGGTGGGGAAAATTTTCAGTCTGAGATTGATCAGATCTATAATCAAGGTACATTGGCACTTACTGTTGCTTGGAATGCAAAAGTTAGAAAAAATCGTTAGAGAAAAAGGAACAGTATTTGGAAAATATGTTCTGTATGCTAGAAAGGAAGATGGTCTTGTAAAAGTCTATCAGATGATGCCCAGCAACTTTTTCGTTGTGAATATATTATTTCCAACCACACAAACAGCAAGTATACACATAGACTTCTTCGGATGAGATAGTCAGGAATAAAATTGGTGATATCTGCAGGGAGAGACAGTTGAGAAGTTCAATATTAGCAGCTAGAACAAGGTAAGGAACCAACTGTGGAGCAGATCACCAGTTATTCACAAATAAGTTCCGGTTGAAGTTTTAGAATATTAAAACAAGTACATGAAAGTCAGAATATGAAATTTGGCCTTGTATTTATCCCACATGAATTTTAAGAACATCTCAAGAAAGGATTGGATGTATTGAACACTAAGGAGGAGACCTGATGAGATGTGGCAGGACATCAAAGTCCATTAGCTATGAAGGAAGCAACACATCATTTAGAACACAGGAAAGAACAAAAATATAAAAATTGACATAAGGAGAGACTCTGAAGCTTGCTCTGAATCATAGAGCAGCTAAGGCACATTGAAGAAACGGTGACGTCTAAGAGCTGAACAGAAAATTTAAACATAAAAGATTATAATTAAATCATAAGCTGAAAGAATGCAAGAAATGTCAAGCTTCAATTAGCAATACTGGAAGACATTGAGCAAAATACTGAGTGATGCAAGCAAGTGGGATCAAAATAAGATAGAAAAACACAGTCACTGAAACAAAAAATAAATAGATGAAATAGTCAACTTTCCACCTTTCAAGAAAGTAGCATATGAGCAAGAACCAGGGAGAATGAAAGAAGTTCAAGCTGAACTGAAAGTGTTGGCCAAAACCAAGTTTCCTGAAGTTGATGGAATACCCTTTGAAATATCCCAATAAGCTGATAAAGCACTATTTAGCCAATTCACTGAAAGAGATCCATATTTGTACTAATTCTAATGTAAAGAGACCCAATAAAATATTTAAATTATAGAACAGAATCATTAATATGATATGCAGGTAAATTTTTTCTGCCCATCATCCAACAATAGTTTCAGCAATACATTGACCGGGAGCTGCCAGAGATTCAGGGTAGATTCAAAAGAGGATATGGAGCAGGGGCTATCATTCCAATATTGTCATAAGAATTTGGACTGAAAGCAAAGAATAACAGAAAGACATTGACTTGGTTTGAATTCAGTATACCAAAGCATTCAATCATAACAAACTGTGGATAGGTCTGAGAAGAATAGAAATTCCAGAACACTATATTTTGATCATGTGGAATCTTTGCGAAGAGAAAGAGGCCTTTGTGAAAACAGTTTAAGGGAATACTGGCTGAGTTACCTTCAGGAAAGGTGTATGCATTGGGGTCATATCTTTTCATCATGCTTAGTCAACCTATATGCTGAACAGATCATCATAGAAACTGGACTATATGAAGAAGAATGCAGCATCAGAATTGGAGGAAGGCTTACTAGCAACCTGTGGAATGCAGATGATACAACCTTGCTTTCTGAAAGGAGAATTTGAAGTAATTGTGTACGAAGGTCAAGGACTGCAGTCTTCAGTACAGTTACAGCTGAAAATGAAGACAATACAAATCCTCACAACAGAACCAATGGGCAACATCATGATAAATGAGGAAAAGACAGAAGTTGTCAAGGATTTCGTATTGCTTGAAATCAATGTTCAAGAAAGTAATCAATGCATCAAAAGATGCATTGTATTGGGTAAAACTGCTGCACAAGGCTTCTTTAATATGTTGAAAATCAAGGTTACATTAAGGTAAGGTGTGCCTGACCCAAGCCATGCAATTTCCTCATCTGCATGTCGAAGTTGGACATTGAATAATGAAGACCAAAAATAGAATTGATGGTCTTGAAATAGGGTGCTGATGAAGAATATTGAAAGCACCATGAACTTCCCAAAGAACAAACTAATCTCTCTTGGAAGTAGAGTCAAAATGCTCCTTAGAATGGCAAGACTTCATCCCACATAATTTGGATATGTTGCCAGGAAAGATCAGAAGATTCTATAGAAAATGAATTGACACAGTGACTGAAACAAGGAGCTCTAACAAACAGATGAGTGGTGCTGGGTTGGGCTATGTTTCTTTCGGTTGCTGTGATTCAGAGCAGACAATGACATGTCACAAGTCAGAAATTCAATTTTTTAAATAAGATTGGACTAATGTGGAGTATATCTTAATTCAACAATCTTAAAAGAGGGCATAGCTCTTGTCACACTCTTACTCAAGTCA
>PVJH01032244.1:0-22861 GCA_004026705.1 Nesogale talazaci | reverse complement strand
CCCAGACCTATCCCTCAAGGGATCTGATTGCCCATCTCACTTGTCTTTGGAAGGTGAGGGGGGTGGGGATGAGGGCAGAAAGGGTGATGAAGAGCCAAACTCCACCTGCAGGAGACTCTGTCTGCCATTCCTCACCTTGCTCGTAGCAGTGAGACCTTTCTTGGACCAGGGAAGCCCCCAGGTGTATAGGATTTCACAGGGAGAAGGGTGCACACTGACTGGGGGTTTCTGCATAAGGACTCGAATTGCTCATCTTTATCCTTCGGATTTACAGTACTCTTCAAAAACAAAACTGCCCCAACCATGTCCCAGCTGTCACTTACTTGTACTGTGCAACAACATCCTCTTCTCACCACTGACAGTTCCACTTGCATCAGCAATGAATGTCCAAAAGCTGTCCAGCAATCAATGACTCCATACAAAACAATAAGCCTCGTCAGTCAGATTATGTCTGTGAATTGGCAAGCAGGTGCATGTAAGGAGTCAGCCAGTCGTCACAGAGATGTGTCGTGATGGGCCAGGAGGTGGACTGGGCCTCAAGGAGCCACAGCCCTGCACACACTGAAGTCAGGAGGCGGTCAGATCTGCTAAGCCAAGAAGAGACTGGCACTGAGGCAGTGAGGAGCAGCAGGTGGTGGACCTGTCATGAGAAAGACATAACACATGGTCAAGAAAGAGGGGGGGTCAGGGTCGGGGCTGCAGGCAGGCCCCAGAGCAGGGGTACTCATACTTTTTCAGCATGCAAGCTACTTATAAAATGATCAAGTCAAAATGATCTACCAACTACAAAGATGCAAAACATTTTAATTTATTTATTATATTTATTCATAAGGTGCATTTATTCATTACATTTATTCAAGGTACATTTATTCATAAATGCATTGAGAATTCTTTATATGTACCTTTCTGTACCTTGCATAACTGCATGAGTTCATATTGCACAACACAACACAATTAACTGTGTACATTTTTTTGTCATTACCTGAGCTTACTCTGATGACTTGCACTGAATGGAATGAGCCAGGGATGCATAGTCTGGACAATAGCTGCTGACAGCCAGCCTCAAGCACACTTCCAAACGTGTGATCATCAGTTAGGGTGAAATGGTACTTGTACTTAATGATCTTTATGTGGGAAAAGGCTGACTCACATAACCAAAGAGAGCTGAATCATGCAGTCAGGAAGAAAGCACATTTTCTCATGTTTGGGTACTTTCCCTCTGTGAGTAACAGTTCCAGAACTATTCTTGCACTCTGGACTTCAGCTGAATGCTGACTTGGAGTGTCAAAATCTCTCATTCTATCTGAAAATGATATATTTTTGTCTTCTTACTTGGTCCAGCTTCCCTGTTCATTTTAATACCCTTTCTTACATTTAAGAGGGAAAAAAACAAGGTTTAATAATTGGCAATAACTTAGCTTGTCAGTTTTGCTGCCCTTAGCCCAGTTGTTTGCACATGCATTGGAGACATAAGATTGCATCTGATTGGCTGCACTGCATATCAGTTAAGTGACAGGATTGATGACAGACTTTTGTCTATGTTTTTAATGCAGTCTACTCACACTACATTTGCAATAAACTAATAGATTGTGGATCAATGTATTGAACACCTCTGTCTCAGAGCTGGCTGGGTATCTTCTCTACAGCCTCAACCCATGTACATGCTGACGGGTCTTCCTCCCCTGAGATGGCTGGACCATTTCCAGAGTGAGGGGGAGATGCTACCAAAGCATGTGGAGACATGAAGCCATGGAAGTGGGCTGTCCAATAGGGTAGAAAAGGAATCCTACCCTGTGCAGAAACCACAGCTCCACAGGAAAAGATACCTCTCCCATTCCTTCCTTTCGCTGCCCAGCATTCTACTGATTCTTCCTATTGATCAAACCCAACTCAAAACAGTGGACACAGGAGCCATGGGCTCAGTTCACAGGAGTCAGTACAGAGCAGAGAATGAGGGTAACCAGAACACTTGCCCCAGACTTCCCCTGGCCTGGATGTAGCAAGCCACCTGAAGACTGCCTTTCCTGTCTTCCCAGCTTACATCCTGGGCCCAAATATGTCTCTGGCATTAAAACTAAACATGCCACAGATTGAGAGATGTAACTACGTACAAGGGTGCTGCGTTAGTCTCCATAAACTAGGGAAACAAATCCACAGAAATGCATATGTATAAGAAAGTTTTATATAAAGGGTAAGTGTACATTAAGAAAGTATTCCAACCCAGTACTGTCAAAGCCCATAAGTCCCACATTAGCCCATAGGTCCGACATCAATCTACAAAGTCCTCCTCAATCTCATAAAATACACTCAATGACTGTCACTGCAGGAGGAAAGTGAGCAGTAAGCTTCTCAGTGCCTGCAGGGGTCTCCACGCGGCTGCTCCAGCACCCAGGGCTGCATCAGGGTAGATCCATGTGGCTTCTCCTCAAGGATGTCTTGCAAGAAGTGAGCCTTGCCAACTGAAGCAGGGAACTGGCTAAGGCAGCTGCACCCTCGTCTGACCATCAGAGAACAAGAGACCCGAGAACCAGAAGGGTGAGGTTCACTCAGCCACTGCTCTCGCTGCCCTTCAATTGATCCCACATGTGTTTATTGGTCAGGTTGGTACAATAAACCTTAACTAGCTCAGGGGCTCCAGAAAGTTCATGGAAACTTGGAATACAATGAGAACGGAACCTTTCCACAAATGTTTTGAAGGCCCCTTGCATTTCATTGCTTGATGTGAAAGAGAGGAGAAAGGAAGTTCGGCATGCCTCCCCCGAGAACAAACCAGCCCTGCCTTCTCCTGCCCGATTCCTCTGGGGTCACCAGGACCCTGACCTCTTCTATAGATTGGAAACCTGATAGCACAGGTGGGGTTTTTCAATGGTAACTCACTGAAGCCTGCGAGGTAGGTCCAAGGACTAGTCCAATGTCAATGATGAAGAAACTGGGGCATAGAGAAATGAAATAACCTATCCAAGGTCCTACAGCTAACAAGCGGTAGTAGGCAGGATTTGAACTCAGGACCACTGATGCCAGGGCACAGCCTTGCCTATAGACCTCTTCCCAGCTCCCTGGCTGCTATTGCATCACAGAATCCACAGGACGCGCCAGGCCTCAGGGAACCCACATGCTGCCAACGCGCTAAACACCGCCCCCTCTTTCTATTCCCCAGCGAGCCTGACCTTCCAAATGTGACCACGGTGAGAGGGTGATTAATGAGCCAATTATTTCTGTGGAAGACGTCGAGCGAAATAAATAGCCCATTTCCCTTCAATTTACTGTTTTAATAAATAAATAGTGTTCCATGCTCTGGCTTTGTTTATTGCTGCTCATACCTGAAAGTTTGTGATGAATCTTCGTGTTGTTCTTTTCCAAAATTAATCAGTTCTGCCTGATGACTTTGAAATATAGGATCGCATTTGTCCTTTGATGTTAACACAAGACAGTCAGGTGGGGCCTTGGGGAGGGCAGATCAGAGGGAAGGGGCGGCAGGAGAGGAGGGCTGGGACCCTGGGTCATACAGGCACTGAAGTCAAGTGCCCACGTGTGAGAACCAATGATGGAGATGCTCCGTGATGTTTGGTTTTAGGAAACCCATAAATTGCAAGGGCAGGAGGAGGGGCAGCCTTTTCTCTCCTGATTGGCCAAACAGAACATTCAATACCAACAGTCCATCCCAAACCCTCCAAACACAACAAAGCTTCCAATTGCTCTCCAGGGATCAGCAAAGACTGCATTATGATTTCTGTAGATGGATTATGACTGAAGATCCCCATGCCCTGTGTGCAAGCACAGAGAGTAAGCTCAGGAAGCCTGTGTCCTCTTGTGAGTGCTCACCAACTTGAAGGATGTCTTACATGGGAAGATGGGTCATCAGACACTCAATGTGATAAGAAAAAAAGACATTTGACTACAGACTGTTTATTATTTGCATTTATATGCTAAATACCAAGATATATCATATAAAGTCTCCCCAATAGCCTATGAAGTAAATATGAGGTACTCATCTCACAGGGTTCATATGGGATTAGTTTGCCCAAAGTGTCAGAGCGAGTAAGTGAAATCATTTAGATCTATATTTGTAGCTTCAGTCTAAGACTTACGTGTTAGTGTTTGGGGATTTTTTATTAAGAGATATGTGGTGTGTATGTATGAGAGTGTGCACACATGTGAATGTGCATGTGTATGCATACCCTATACTCATACTTCTGTATAGGTGATCTGAGAAAGTCAGAGAGTGCCACAGAGAAGTGGTCAAATGATAACTGAGGCTTTGAAGGGTGAATAAGAGTTTTACTATATATAAAGTGCTGACTTGAGTAACAGTTTGTGTTATGGATTGAATTTGGGTACCCCAAAAAGTGAATTAAATTCCTAATCCCATCTACCTATAAAAATCACCTGGGGCTAGCTCAGAAGCAACAAATCCCAGAAGCACACCAGCCTGTGTGATCACAAGGTGCCGAAGGGATCAGGAATCAGGCATCAAACGACAAAAAAATCACACCAGTGTGTGCTCACCTTCCTGTTATGAGTGGAAGACAAATGGGTGCATAAGCAAAAGTGGTGAAGAAAGCTGATGGTACCCAGTGATCAAAAGATATAGTGTTGGGGTCTTAAAGACTTGAAGGTGAACAAGTGGCCACTTAGCTCAGAAGCCACAAAGCCCACATGGAAGAAGCACACCAACCTGTGTGACCATGAGGTGTCAAAGAAATCAGGTATCAGGCATCAAAGAACTAAAAATTATATCATTATAAATGAGGGGGAGTACAGATTGGGGACCCAAAACCCATCTGTAAGTGAAGCAACATCCCCTTACAGAAGGGTCATGGGGAGGAGATGAGCCAGTCAGGGTAAAGTGTAGCAAGGATGAAATATGCAACTTTCCTCTAGTTCTAAAATGCCTTCTCCCCCCTCCTGTCAAGATCCCAATTCTACCTTACAAATCTGGCTAGACCAGAGGATGTACACTGGTACAGATAGGAATCAGAAACATGCAGAATGCAGGAAAGATGATCCCTTAAGGATCCCTTCAGAAGAGTGGCAATATTGGGAGGGTAGAGAGAAGGTGGAGTAGAAAGGGGAAACCAATTATAAGAATCTACATATGGCTTCCTTCCTGGGATATGGACAACAGGGAAGTGGGTGAAAGGAAACATTAGAAACAGTATGATATGACAACATAATAATAATTTATAAATTATCATGGGTTCATGAATGAGGGAGGGTCGGGGAGTGAGGGAAAAAATGAGGAACTGATAACAAGGGCTCAAGAAGAAAGCAAATGTTTTGAGAATAATGATGGCAACAAATGTACAAATGTGCTTGACACAGTGGATATATGTATAGATTGTGATGAGTTGTATGAGCGCCCAATGAAATGATTTTTTTTAAATCACCTGGGTAGGAAAGAGAGTCTTTGAAGATGTTATTAGTTAACACAAGGTCATCAAAGAGTAGGGTAGTTCCTAAGCCAATCTGATGAGTGACTTTATATTAAAGAAGAGACTCAAAGAGACAAGCAGAGGAATGACAATGATAGGAAGATACCTCTAGAAACCAAGGAATGCCAGAAGCTGGGAGAGTCCAGAACAAATCTTATGACCTAGAGCCTTCAAAAGAGCATAGCCCAGTCTACACATAGGTTTGTCCTTGTAGCCTCCATAGCTGTGAGACAATGAAGTTCTGTTGTTCAAACTATGTCCCAATCATGACGCTTTGCTATAGCAGGTCTAGAAATGAACCCAGCAGACATGATGAAGGAAGAAAAGATGGGAGGGAGGGAGGGAAGGAGTAGGATAAAATGGATGCCATGCTTGGTTGCCTCCTCGCTGATAGGTGAAGATTTAGACAAATTCTGGTATGACTTCAAAGTGACCATGAGCTTCAGTGTTGACTCCCATACATGGAGCAAAATAAGTGTGGTGTGGGCCATCCATCTCCACCCTAGATGGCATTCCCATTGGCCCTGAAGTTCTGCCTGCCATGCCTGGACCCAGAGACCCTGCAGACCAGGCCACTCCCCCTTGAGATTGGATACTTAATTTGGCAGAGGATAGCCAATCCTGCTTGGATCGTGGCTCCCATGAAGGTCACTCTTAAAACATGAGCACTTCCTGCTGGGATACTGAGAAGCATCACCTGTTCTTTGCCTCACTCATCAGATTGGGCCTCAAGCGGCCATCCCCAGCCTGGCCCAAACCCCACTGCATTGCACCTTTTGGTTTGTACTGATGATCTCTTAGGGCACCCGTACTCTCTGTCCAATTCCACCTGCCTTCACAGTCTGGCTACTTCCTTCAGGACCAGGTGGCAGCAGAGCACCTAGTAGGCCTACAGGGAGCTTTGCCAGCAACCTCCGTGGACCCAGCTGAGGAAAAGCATGACTTAGAGCAAGTGAAGGAAGGCAGCTTGACTTCCCTGCTGCAGGGACAGGTATGAGCAGCCTGCCTCCTGGCTGGGAAGGACTGACTGCCCAACAAACAGGATCATCTTCCGAGCTCTGCCCTAAAGACTGGCAAATGACCTCTACTTTCCAGGCTCTCAGATTTGGCCAGCTGTGAAGGATAGTTTTAATGGAGTCGTTTAAGAAGCTCTGTTAAAAAGAAGGGGTGGAGGGAAAACCAATATAATTGTTGTCTCATGCATTTATGGGTCTGAACATAAGGGGTTTGAAGGGTCCACATGAGGTGTGTTTGTGAAAACTGTTAATGTGCTTGCCTGTAAGGGCAGGCTCGTATCCAAGGGGACTATTTATGTTCCTAAGTGATACTTGGGAATATGTTGTGGAATGGTTTTGTGTGTCTTGAACACGTGCCTGTGTGCATGTACATACAGGTTTTGTGAATGAGCATATATACAAGTGAGTTTAAGATGTGAGTGCACACAAGTGTGTGTGTGTGTGTGTGTGTGTGCTGATTCGAGTGGGCCTGCTCTTCTTCCCTTGTCTACTTATTTTATCCTCAACAAGCAGTTCTTTCGTTGGTGTCTCCAGATCTCCAGCAATCATTTAGCTGTACTGTCCTTTTCACTAAGCTGTAAGAACCTAGAGACCGAGGACCTGTTTGCTCGGTCTCTGTATTCCTAGTGCGAGCACAGTGCTGGCATGCATGCATGCCTGCAGTCGACACAGACCTACTGAGGGTCACCTGTGGGCTATGTGCTGAGGGAGTAAAAGGGCAGGCAGGCATTACCCTCATGAAGTTGGCAGCTGGGCAGGAAGAGATAGATAGTAAGCCAATAACATAAAATTACAGCTGTGATAGAGTAGGAAGGAGACACTCCCCGAATTCTGACTAAGCATACTGGGCCATTTTAATCAAGGAAATGAGAGACAGATTGGAGGAAGTGACACTTGAACTGACTTGAATGTTGGGAACGATTAACAGAGGTGGGAGGTAGGTCCTTGCATGCAAGAACATTCCATAGCTCATGGGAAGGCCCAGCAGAGGTGATGGGGTGTTCTGACAATCTTACAGGATGGTAAGTGACACGCAACATGGGAAACAGGAGTCAGGGAGATCTTGAAAGATTTACAGTGCTCATAGTTCCGCGATGACACAGCAAACCACACAGAAGCATGGCAGAACCCAGGGCAATCACAATAGAAGAACAAGTGAGAGCAAGCAAAGAACACTGAACAGCTACCTTGACAAGAATCTCCAGGTCTGGGGTTGACCTTTTAAATGTAAAGGTCCCATCTAGGAGAGGGAGGGGGACATGTTCCTAGGGAGATGGGAATGGACCACATGTTGGATGGAATGTGACTTCCCAGGAGGTTATCAACGGGAACCCTATGGGGAAATTGATGGGAGTTCCCAGGAGGATGATGACAGGAGACTGACTGGGGTTTACTTCAGTGCACCAGTCATTGCTGCCGTTAGTTTTGAGCCACCTACAACTCATGCTGATCGTGAGTGAGCAGACTAAGAGCGCTCCATGGGCTTTGCAAGGCTGTGACCTTTCCAGTCTCCAGGGCACCTCTGGGGGAGTTTAAACCACCAACCATTCAACTAGTAGCCAAGGGCTTCTCTGTCTGCATCACCCAGGGGCTCTAGAGGGGCAAAAGACAAAGGTCTGCAGGAGTGGAGGAGAGCTCATGGCTTGAACTCACAACTATCAAAAGAAGGAAAGCCTGAGTTGGACGGTCACAGAAGAGCCACAAGTACGCCCCCGTGAGTGATGTTGGGAGAGTGAGTGCTGGAGGGCAGTAGTGGGAGGCAGGTGGGCACTGTGCCAGGCAGGGCCTTTAGAAATCCAGCCAGACCCACTGCCATCAAGTTGATTCGAACTCACAAAGGACAGGGTAGGACTGTCATGCAGGGTTTTCACAGTTGTAAATTTTTTAAAAAGTGTTATTGGCATATACCTCACATATCATACAATGCAATCATTCAGTCATATTCATTAAGAAGATTTATGCAGTCATCGCCACAATCAATTTCAGAACATTTTCTTCTCATGTTCATTCTTGTCAGCTGCTTCATTACCCCCGCCCCCCTTCTCCCCTGCCAGGCTCCTAGGTGAATGATCAACCCCGTGACTGTCTCTCTAGATCTACTTTCCCAACTGCCGTATCTTTTGCCCAAGCTGCTACTGAGAGGATCGAGCCACCGCACTTTGGTTCTCAGTTGAATGCTGTCACCAGGTAGGTCACATGGTCACAATTGTGCTGGGCTGCAGTATCGACTGGAGCCACCAAACGCATCCATGGGGATAGCAGACGGGTTATCCCAGTTATCTAGGTGAGGCATGCTGCCAGCTTGAAGTTGGCCCGTGGTGATGACAATGGAGAGAATACATTCCAGAGGCATTTCGGGAGGATCATCAGGAGATGATGGTGACGGTTTGAATTAGGAGCATGAGGAAGAGAGGGCTGTTAAAGAAAGGAGGTGTGCTTCACTGGGGTGTAAACACTTCAAGAGGATCCGTACGGGAAGCAAGATGTCAAAGTCAGTCTAAAGCGGTTGAGCCCCAGGGCCTTTAAGATGCCCGAAGGAGATGTCAGGAGAATCTGAGAGTAGGATACGTGGGTCTGGAGTGTGCACCTGGCAGGTGTTAATCACTTTGCCCTCAATTGATGTCCCCAGCGTCTCTCTCTCTCTCTCTGCTGCACTATTTCCTTTCATCAAGAGATAATAGCGATTCTGGGAAATTTTAAAAATAGACCTGACTCACCTTGGACACAGACTTCAGAAGGAGAAAACCCTATAAACCCAAGTCATTACAAACTGCCAGGCGTGCAGATTTTATAGCTTACAAGAGGTTCTAACTCATTTGGGCCTCCCAATCACCTGGGATTACTATGTCCATTTGAGGTTTCATGGCTTGTCCTGAGAAATCGCCAATCGGATCAAGTACAAACTACTTTGCTATTATCATCTGCCTTCTGGAAGAATTGGAACTGCGAAAAGCTTTCCTTATGAAACGTGAACCCCATTCATTTCACATATATCCTTGAGCACAATGCGAAAAGGTAAAGGAGGGGCTAGAGGGGCCGACAAGACAGAATCTCTCCCTGGGTCTAGGGATGAAGAGTCCCTGCTGATTCGAAGAACTAGTGTGCACAAGTATAGGAGCCTATTAAAAAGACAAGTTTTCTAATTATAAAAGCATTAAATGTCTGATGTAGACAAATACATATTATGAAATAAAGCAGAAAAATAGAATCTACCCATGATTGCTCCCACTCCCCACCAAGGGGAATCTCATTATGATTTTCATGTGCTTAATTTTGGCATTTGCTTTTAGTGGACTTTCCATTTATTTAAGTCAGTACTGAAGTGTTTAAGTATTTCCAGTTACTTCAGCTGGTTTCACTTGGCATTTCTGTAATTTGCAATAAAAAAATCTTTACTAATAAGGTCATTTTCAAAATTGAATCCATTAAATTACATTAAACATAGTAGGTAACACAGTCCCTGACCTATAGAAAGTTCTCAACAAACATTAGGCACTGCTATTCTTATTCATATTCTTGCTCTGGCCATTGGACTGGTGGGACTGAAGGCTATTTACAGGAAATACTGAAAAGATTGCTGGTGAAAGCTGATCCTAGGAGAAGAGGAATCCAAGCACACAAAGCTAATTCAGTACTAAAGCCTTGGTCAGCAGGCTCAGGGTCATTTCTGAGTGTAACGTGGTGTTTGCCACACAGTCAATGCTGTTTTGTACTCCAGTAAAGAGTTATAGACTCAGAAACCCATGGGTGAAGTTCTAACCTGTCCTAGAGAGTCAAAATGAGTTAGCACCAACTCCCTGGCAATGAGTCTGGCTTGATAGTTTTGAGTATAGTGGACTAGCCCCATCAGCATCCTGGTGGCATAGTGTTGACCAATTGGGTTATTCACTGCAAGGTCAGCAGTTCAAAATCACCAGCTGCTCCATGGGGAAAAGACAGGGCTTTCGACTCCTGGTAAGTTACGGTCTCTGAAACCACAGGGGTAGTTCTCCCCTCCTATAGGATCACTATGAGTCTGTATCTACTCCATGGCAGTGAGTTTGGTTTGGGGCTAGCTCCATAGCAAGTTCAGACCTGAATTCCCTGAAGAGGGATGAGGTGAGATGGAGCATGGAAAGCTAAGAGGAAAATAGAAAGTTCTGACATTACCTTATCAGGTGCCAAGGCACAAAGAGCTCTACTTAGGTTGACTACAAACAGACCTCAGTATCAGAAGGGAAGAGAGATCATTTGTCTTTGCAAAAGAACACCAGGTATCTTTGTCATTTTGATGTATTCTCTGCTGAAAGGCTGATTAGGCTGATTTGCTCAAAGGGACCAAAAGCCAACAAATAAACAAACCTGTCTCTTTAAGACACTGTTGCTAAGCATTTCAGACTTGGGTCTGGTGAGTGGAGGTGGGTGTCCATAATCTAAAAGAGAAAAAAGCTTCTATCTTGTTTTCTTACTTCCATCCTTTCTTTCTTTCCTTTTTTTTTTTTTTTTTGACTCATCAAAGTATGCCACCACAGCATCTGTGGCTTCCTCATACGAAGCTAATGGATCTTCATAAAATTTGAACCATGAGTTTGAGTTTATATGCCCCATCTGTTACCCTGCTGAGCTAACCAGTCTGTATGACAGGCTGAGAATTGCCTTTTGAGGAAGAAGTAAACGTGTTTGAGCTGACACTGTCATAATTCTTTCTCTCTCCTGCTTGCCTGCATGGGAGCAAAGACAGTCATGAGAACAGAGCATGTTGTAGAAGACTTTGATGGAGCTGTGTTCTTTTCAACCTCTTCTTCCCAATATCATCATCCCTTGTGCAGCGCTTCTCCAAGAGCTGACCCCAACATTGCCTGGGGTTGGGGAGAGAAGCAGACATCATTTCTAACTTATCCACATCACTTGCTCGCCCCAGTTTTCTTCAGAGCTTGCAGTAAGAGAATTCACATCTCGGTTCTCTTTTTCGGCACTTGGTAGAGTTGCCTTGACACAAAGCAATCCTCTTTCTATAAAAGACCAAAGCTTGGCTGAGCCCCCATGGCACAGTGGTTGTGGGCGGGACTGCGGCCCACAGGGTTCATGGTTCAAATCCAGCAGCAGCTCTCCAGGAGAAAGGCTGGGTTTCCTACTCCCACCAGGGCAGTGATGCAAAAAAAAAAAAATGATGCATGGAACACGATAAGAGCTATAAGAGGCCTCAATGTATTTATAAAAAAAAAGACCAAAACTTGACCCCTTAATCCTATGTATAAACTCCTTGTCTTATCCCTGGACCTGCACAGTTTCTTTCTTTGACACCTCTGATTATAGTTAAAGTCCCTTGTAGCCTCAAAGAGATAACAGTATGTGTGTCATTAAGTATATAGATCTGAGAAATTTTGAGGATAGTTAATGCTATTAGGAGGTGATATTTTGAAAATGGACAACTTTCTAGCAAAATATAAATCACCTAAATTGACCCATGAGGAAATTAAAATATTTGAATTACCATAGGGAAGAAAGGGGACGGTTTTCATGTACCTTCCATTAACAGGACCCAATATCAGGTGGTTTAACACTTGAATTCTATCTCCTCTTTGAAAAATTAAAAAACTAGAAAACTAGATCATTTCTGATGCTTACATAGTCTAAACCACTTTAAAATGGGGGAAGTTATCCATTTATTTTTATTAACTGTGCATATCATATTAAAATTAGTAAAAAACACAAAAAGATAAATCTCACAGATAAATGTAAATTCAGAAATTGTCAACAAAATATTAGTGACTAGAAAGCAATGCATTTTAAAACTCGGCTAAAAGAAAGAAGGCACTATTTTAGGAATACAAGGTTGGCTCAAGTAAACAAACATGTCAAAGTCATCCACTCAACAGAGTCTGAAAACAAGAAATTGTATTTACCTGAGTTTACTTGGAGGCTTTCTGTGAGATATTATGAGCAAAGAAGGCAGGATAAAAATGTGTGTGTGTTGAAATTCTTCTCGTCAGGTAAGTGAGGTTGCCATAGAGATGTTTGGGATAATTGAGCAGAGGGTGTAAAAGAATTAGAAAGAAGGAAACAAAAAGAAAAGCAATGTTGAGTGAGCTGGATACTGCTTGAACCTAAGTGTTTTTCTTCACCCTTGAAATGGTGTTAGCAGGACCCTAAGCAAAAAGTTTGAGAATTCCTGCCTGTTCCTCAGGTCTACATTTCAATACACTGCTAGAAGATGAGCTCTGTCTTGGTTCTCTCATGGCATAAAGAAATACCATAAGTGAGTGGCTTTAATGAACAGGAGCTTATCTTTCACAATTTAAGAACCCAGAAGTGAGCTCTGAGAGGAGATCCTTCTTCTTTTTGCTTTCATTTCTAGTTTCATTGATAGTCAAGTGGCTGATTCTGTCCCATCCATTTGTTCCAGCTTTCTTGGTGGCTTGATTTTCCATTTTCTCTTCATTTTATTTATTTAAAAAAAGATTCTTTTGCATTTAGCTAGCTTTCTGATTCAGTACAGGTGGTGTCAATACTTCTGCAATGATGTTCTTCTCTTCCATAAGGAAAGGATACTGGATTCTGTCCCAGACAAATGTAGCACACATTGGAACCACCATAAGTGCTGTTGACTTATTTGCTTGGTTGTTTGTTTGCTTGTTTGTTTGTTTTGGACAGCCTTATGAGAACGTTAGGTTTCAAAGCATAGATCCCTCAAAATCAGCTGTGGCACACACTGCATGCATATTTTTGGTACTTTGCCAAGCTTCTTTGTATCAAGATAAACACTTCAATTACTACCAGGGTTTTGGAACAGCCTAACTTTCCTGCAGGTTGTATTGCAGGACAGAAGCCCTGGTGCATGGTGGGTTCAAACTGGGCTGCAAACAACAAGACCAGCAGTTCTGGACCATGAGCCACTCCTCAGAAAAAGACAGGCTGTATATTTTCATAAAGACTTAGAGTCTCAGAAACTTGCAGGGTCAGTTCTAACCTGTCCTTTAGGGTAGTGAGTATGGTAGGCTGTCTAAGCTGGTAGGTCAGATGCTGAACCATTTTGAATGCCTCTATAGAGACTGTCTTCAAACACACCCTGCACAAACACTGCCTCGCTCACATAATAGGGAGAGCCTATTTCCAAATGAGATAACTATAGTTAGGTTGTTGCTAAAGAAGTCCTAGGAGTCTATCAGGTTATGTGTTAGGCTACTAAAGACAAGGTCATCAGTCTGAAACCACCAGCTCCTCCTCTGATGGAGAAAAATGAAACTTTCTACTCGGATAAAGAGTTAGTGTTCTAAATCGAGAGAGGCAGGTCTATCCTGTCCTATCAGGTCGCTGTGAGTTAGAACCAACTCAGTGAAAGTGAGGAGCATGTTGTTACTGCTGCTATTAGATGCTGCCCTGAGTGATAGCGACCCTCTCTCTGTACAAAAGACAAAACACTGCCTGGTCCTAGGCCATCCTCAACCATTCCTGTGTGAGCCTACGGTGGCAGCCACTGATTCAATGTCCACAGGGTCTTTGAGGGCCTTCTTTCTCTTTGCTGACCCTCTACTTCAAGCATGACGTTCCAAAGACTGGTCTCTGGACCAAAGTATGTGAGGTGAAGTCTCCCCACCTTCACTTCCAAGAACCATCCTACCTGTTCTTCTTCCAGCCTTGATTTGTTTGTTCCTCTGGCCATCCATGAAATAGTTAATATTCTTTGCCAAGATCACAGTTGTTCTTTGGTCTTCCTTGTTCCTTGCCAAGTTTTTGCATGCTTCAACTTTATAGTAGTCTGAAATACCATAGGTGGGATCAGATTCATATTTACAACACATATCCTGGGGCACACAATTTGACAAGGCCCTAGGATGGAAGTCACACAGAGCACACAGTGGCTTACAGCAATGAACTCCTGCAAATCAGGTAAGGTAACATGGGGTCACCATGAGTCAGAGGCAACTGTATGGCCAGTGGCCGTGATAGAGGGAGAAAGCTGGCACAGTGACCAGTGTTCCAGAATCTCACCATTTCCCCTCAGTCTTCACTGCAGTCTCTTGTTCCAGGCACCTTTCCTAGGAAGTAACTAGAAATGATTAGCTCCCAACTCTACTCTTCAGCGGACACCCCTCGGCACCTTGGCTCGGCCTAATTGGCTTCTCCTCCCTCTCATGATAGCCCTTGGCTTCCATTAGGAAACAGTCAGCCTGTGCTAGGATCTATCCCACTGCTATTTGCCTCCAGGGCCTCCTCCGAAGCTTCTGTAGATGAGGAAGGATGGTCTTTGGAGATTTGTACGGGGCAGGTTGCCCAAGGAATCCAGCGCCAGCCCCCTTCTTAAGTGAAGGGACTAACGTGTGCTTTCCTTTGTGGTAGGCTTTATGCAGGGCTTCTTGTTTTGTTGAAACTAACCTGTCACTCTAGTCACAACGGATGGTATGGGGCACAAACTGAAGGTTAACAGCTGATAGCCTACATGCAAAGGGGATCCTTCTTGGGGGCAGGATTTCCTCCTGGTTGGCATAGGGAGAGAAGGAGGTAAAAAGTTACCCCACAGACAGCATGTGGGAACCCTGCCATATGTAACCAATCCAGTCAATCCTCTTAGTTCAGTGGGCACATAAACAGAAAATGGTTTCTTTTTCTCTAACCACTGCCTTTCCATCACTCCCTCTGGAGTCTCTGTTTACAACCTTTTTTAAAAAATCATTTTATTGGGAGCTCATGCAACTCTTTTCACGATCAATACATATAGCAATTGTATGCAGACCACATTTGTTCATGTGTTGCCATCATCATTCTCAAAATATCCTCCTTCTACTTAGGCCCTTGATATCAGCTCCCCATGTTTCCCCTCCCTCCCCATCCCTTCTCCCTCATGAACCCTTAATTATTTATAAATTGTCAGTATTTTTTCATATCATACACTGCCCAATGTGTCCCTTCACCCACTTCCCTGTTGTCCATAACTCAGGGAGGAGGTCATATCTAGATCAATTGGTTCCCCCCTTTCTATTCCACCTTCCCTCCACCCTCTAAGTATCACCACTCTGACCACTGATCCTGAAGGGATCATCTATCCTGGATTCCCCCTGTTTCCAGCTCCAGGGTACATTCCCTGGTCTAGTTGAATTTTTAAAGTAGAATTGGAATCATGATGGTGGGTGGGAGGAGGCATTTAAGAACTAGAGGAAAGTTGCATATTTCATTATTGCTACACTGTACCTTGACTGGTTCTTCTCCTCCTGTGACCCCTCTGTAAGGGAATGTCGCATCACCTATTGACGGGCTTTGGGTCCCCAATCTGTACCCTCCCCTCATTTATAATGTTATAATTTTTAGTTCTTTGATGCCTGATTCCTGATCTCTTTGACACCTCGTGGTCACACAGGCTGGTGTATTCTTCCATGTGGGCTTTGTTGCTTCTGAGCTAGATGGCTGCTTGTTTACTTTCAAGCCTTTAAGACCCCGGTTGCTTTATCCTCTGATAGCTGGGCCCCAGCAACTTTCTTCACCACATTTGCTTATGCATACATTTTCCATCAGTGATCATATCAGGAAGGTGGGCACGCAATGTTAATGATATCTTGGGAACTAGAGATTCCTAGTCACTTGGAGTTATGATGTTTTAAAAAAGCAAATCCATCACTGTTGTCTTGTTCAAAGTATCAGTTCCATGCCCAACTAAATCCCCCCCCTTGACCCCCAGCCCAAGGCAGTGTGGCCTTTTCTGCCATACTGGAGAGAAGGGGTGGTTCTTCCTATACCACCTTCCTGGGATCTCAGTGCCTTCTGAGCTGCAGGCCAAGGTACATGCCAGCACAGGGAAGAATGCTCCTGAACGCACTGCAGAGCCATCTAAGCTGCACTCTCCTGCCTGAAGAATCCCTTCATCTCCTGCCTGGACTGATTCACCCAAGGTCCCTTGGGCTAATCTTAGCAAGTCTCCCTTTCCCTAGACTGTGCCTGATCCAAGGACTATCATTTCTGCCAATGGAGGGAGCAGGATCATTTGGGTCCCCTATTTCAGCTAAACAGCCATGTCTTAGGTGTGACAGGATTGGAAGGTACACCATCCGTGTAGTGATGAGAGGCTAATGCAAGTAGGTCTCCTCTTGACCACCACCCCCCACACACACACACACCACCACTACCACCACACCACCACCACCACCATCACCCTCTCTCTTTGGTCCTGCCAAATACCAGCAGTAAGGGCTATCCTTATCAACCTCATTTCTGCCCTTCTATCTCCCAGTATTTTACCAGCAGAAACCACTCAGAGGGTGAGATAACCATCTCTCAGTCTTCAAGGCCCCACCCAGCTCTCATGACTCCAGACACCCGGCTAGGGCAAACCATAAAGGTGTTTTCCCTCCTTCCCATAGAAGAAGGAAAGTCCTAGCCTTCAGCCTCCTCTATGCAAACTCCAAAATCTTCCTATCGCCTCTTGTGGAGTGGTAGTAAGATGGAGAACTCCTTCAGGGAAGGGGAAGGTTAATGCTGTAGGTAGGAGGTTTGAATCTACCCAGAAGTGCTTCAAAGCCTTTTAGCAGGACTGGGTACCACTTGGTGACCAAATTCCAGGACATCCACCAGTAAGAGCCCCATGGAGTCCATTTCCCCTCTGACACCCATGGGGTTGCCATGAGTCCACACCAACTCTTCAGAACCCCCTGGTGTCACAATGATGTCAGAGGAGTCTATTTAAACATGGGGGTCCTATCAATTTTAGCTTGAGGTCTTTCTTCCCAATGCCAGGAAAACAGGAGAAGCCTCATTCAACTTCCTCTGGCAACAAAACAGATTCTTGGTCCTAATGACCCTGGGTTGAGGGTTTTCCAGGAATCTGGCTGCTCAATATAGACTCAGAAACCCCGCAACCCTGCGTGGGATGAGTCCATTGAGAAGGTGTCCCAAGGCACTCCACACTCCCCAGTACATGATCATCAGCCCCCACCCCTCAAACTTGTTCTTTTGTCCCTTCTTGTGACTCACAAAGCCTCACTCACCAGGGTCCCTACTTCTGAAAGGGACCCCCTCTCACAGATATCCCAGAACCCAAAGGAGGTTCCCATCACCTCTTCCCTGAGTTGGTTTATGTGTGGTTGGGGGCACATTACAGACAGCTGTCCCAGACATGATAGATGTAACTCTCAGATTCTGGGTGTTTTCCGCCTGCTCCCTGCACATGCCACCTGTCTGCGGCATCCAGCTGCCATCCCAGAGGCAGAAGGCCACACACAAGACGGCACCGCCAGCAGGTGCAGACGGGACCTACAGATGTCGCAGTCAGTTCCGCTGGCTCAAAGCCCTGCCAGACTCTGGTCTCCGGTCATGATGCTGGCAGTGCAACTTCTGATCGTATCCCACCGAAGACATGGCCGTTTAGCTGAAATGCACAAACCCAATTTGAAAACCCAAATGACTCTGCTCCCATTCCATTGGCAGGAATTATGGCCCATGAACTGGACATGATCTGCAGAAAGTGAAATTGTCCTCACATGGAAAACTGAAAACATATGTTTAAAACATGCTTACAAACATGATCTACAGTTAAAGCTTGTGGCATCTGCATCCACGTCAGAAATATCCTCCTTTCAGAGCAATTTCTCCACTAACTAGCTGTCTCTTCAATGAGCCATCTGTCTTTTTCATGACAACACCCGCCCTGTCTCCACTGGCAGCAGTTCCCAGCTGCTGGGCCCATGAACTGCCCAAACAAAGGTCCCATGCTCCCCTGCCCCACCCCACCTCAGACCCCAATACTTAGGCCTCCAAATGGGGCTTTCTCAAAAGTCAGCACCCAGCCTGACCATCGTTTCATCACGGTGTCTCAAAACCCACAAGGTTCAAACCCTCTCTAGCCCCATCATTTTTCCTCTGTGACTCCCAGATCAAACTCCCACTCCAGTCACTGTCAGTGCTGAGACCCACTCTTACCTTGTCGGTAATACTATGCTCTGTTATATGGCGCTGCTCACCCGTGGGCTTCTGAGCACCACCCGCCCACATTCTGGTCATCATGCTCCATTGGAATCCATTCATTAGTGCATGCATTCATTCGCTTACTAAATATTAATCAAGCATCTGCTAAGGTCACATGTTTGTCTGCATCCTAGAGATACAATTTAAGAAGCCAACAGGCTTCCCCGCTTCAGGCGTGTGCAGGGCCAGAACAGAAGGATCCCAGCCCATGACAAGCACTGAACGCTCCATGTCCTTTGGTGCAGAATGGGCCACAAACAGAGATGGTCATATACAATCTTCATCTGGAAGGGAGGAGCAGAGTTGCCAAAGGTAGGCAAGCATGAAACTGTACCTCCTGCTACTCAAAACTCATCACACTGCATGGCTACTCTGTCTAATGTTTGGTCCGCTCACTTGGTGGAAAGCGGGAGAGGTATCAATTGTGAAGTCCATTTAGGCCACAGAGGCAGCTTCTTCCAGACTGGGGGCAACCTTTGGCCTCTGCCTGGCTTTGTAGTCTCTTCTTGGGTGAGCGTCCCTGTTGAATCCATGTCAGGCCATGGATGCTGACCCTCTGTTCTGAATCCAGTGCCCCCAGCCTCCATGTTAATCTCCCAAGTCCAGGTCGAAGAGATTCTGTTTCATGGAACTGTCAACAGGGTCCTGGGACACCTGGCCTGACTCCCATGGAGCACATTAGCATTTACACATGGCTTTAAAACCTCCAAGGCAATATTTGCAGACAGGAAGCTGAAGGTGTTTGATCCACAAAGAAGGGATGTCATTTCAAAGAGCACAGATGTGGCTTAGAAAGCAAAGGGCTCTGCAGATAGAACAGAAACACTGCAAACAGTGCAGAGGCCCTGGACCAGAGTCAGCTCGTTTATGCCTGGCATCAGACCCCAAATATTCTCCTCATGGCTACCTTGCACACACCTGAAATCTGATGTTAAAGAAAGAAATACACATACACAATTGAAACAGAAATTTCCAGCTTAAAATTATTTCTTGAGACTCACTCGCTCTGAGTCTAACAACTCCTCTGAGCCTTGGCTGCTCTGTCTGTACAAGTGGAGCATTAATTCATTGAACAAATATTTATTGGACACTTGTTATATGCCAGGTATTATTTTAAATACAAGAGATACAGCAGAGAGCAGTGCAGATTTAAAAAACCCTGGAGGTTTGGGGAGTTTATATATTGTTTAGGGGCTATGGACAGCGAGCTGGTGTGTAAGTAAGATGCTCATGTATAGCATTTCAGAGGCATGCACTATGATGTTAAATAAAGAAAGGTAGTGGGATAAGGATGCTGGAGGTAGGGGATAGAATTATTTAGGGTGGTCAAGGAAGATGTCGCTGAGGAGATCAGTGTGGGTGCAGAGCGACGTCAGCATTGAGGTCCCAGGAAAGGAAAAGAGTGTGTGCTTGTGTCCGAAGATGGGGTGGGGGCTGAGGGTAGTTGTGGACACAGTGAGGTTCTGCCTGGGTGAGATCTGCCCAAGTTCAGGGAGACTCTGTCACTGTAGAAGGTGGTGCAAGGAGCTAGACAATGCCGAGAAAGCATTTGGAAAAGAGCTCTCAGCCACAGGGGCTCGATGCCTGGTGCATCTGTCATTACTGTGGTCATCACGAAGAGCCCTCCTGATGCTGTGGGATAAGTATTGGGCTGCAGCAGAAATGTCAGCAGTTCAAACCCACCTGCCACTTCAGAGGAGAAAGATGAGGCTGCCTGCTTCCATAAATATTCACCGACTTGGAAACCCTTTATAGGATCACATTGAGTCAGAATCACCTTGATGGCACTGGGTCTAAACCTTGTTTGTTTGTTTGTTTGTTTGGGGGGGGAGTGTTGTCATCATCATCATTGTTATGATGAACGAAGCACAGACACCAGTCTTTGAATAGTGGGTCTCTACTCGTGCTCTGAACCTTGCCCTAGGGCCAAAGTGTAGACCCTGTCCACAGGCATGTGGATGCAGAGAGGACCCAGCCAGAGAAAAGCTATCTTTGGTAGCCTTCAAAGCAGCCTCTCTTTGGAAGCCCTGGGGAGCCCAGAGAGGGCTTGTGCATGGTGCTGTGCTGAGTGCCTGCTGGAGGCTAAGGAAGATTTCCAGGAAGATGGGTGCTGCCTGCTGCTTTGACAAGCTGGGTCAGGCTTCCAGGAATTGTACTTTGTCTAACTTGCTCTGAAGCTGCGCAGTTAAGAAATGCAATTAGCTGCTAAAAGCATGGATCGCAAGTCAGATTGTGCTATTCCTCAGAGGCCATCAGTCAAGAAGAAACAGACACACACATTCTTAGTCCACAGCACTCTCAGCCATGTTTTGCGATGTCATTGGCTCGTTCACCTCCATTGTGGACACAGTGTGAAATCCAAACTTTAAAAGGTAGGCCCAAAGTAGGAGTGAGGCTCTGACCCACTACCCTTCGGGCCTCTGTTTCAGTTCATCAGTGCTGATAATTGGAGTTACACACTCACTGCCAGTGACTCATATGACTCATTCTGACTCATAGTAACCCCACAGGTCAGGGTGGTTCCTAAGACTAGACGTCGTTACAGGAGCAGAGAGCCTCATGTCTTTCCAGAGGAGGGACTAGTGGTTTAAAACTGCTGACCTCATGTGCCCCACTACACCACTCACAAAGCTTTACATGATGAGAGGCACACTGGACTTTGAATGAGATGATTTCCAAGCCTTCCATGCTGCCGGGCTGTGGGGGGATGACTTGACTTGCTGATTTGCCTCCTTACCTACACTCTGAAGCAGACACCTGTCTGATTATGAAAAGTACAATTTAAAGTGTGCCTTGCCCGATCCTCATAATCTATCTTGCATATTGAGTCTGGCCTTGGTCAAGGGAAAAAACCGTGAACTGTGAGTGTGTGCATGTGTGAGAGTGTATGAGTATGTTCCTTCCTGAGCAGTGAAGTACAGAACCTGGAAGACAGCACCATACATACATGTGTGTCCTTAAGTCCAATAAAATCGAATCACTCCTTGGAATCATGGCCACAAGGGGTGGGCATTACTCAGCCCCTGACAAGCTCTACTAGGCTCAGGACTCTGTTGCTAGGGAGAAAGCACTGAAGCCCATAACCACAGCCTACAGAAATACCCCGGTTTGCCAGCAGTTTCCTCCCTAGCTGGAATGGGAGAAGATTTGGGAGTGTAGTCAGTATGCATTAGGCTACGAAATGCAAGTTCAGCTTTTTGAAACTAGCCAGTCGCTACCCAGGAGAAAGTTGAGTGAGGTTTTCTCCTCCGGTGAAGATTTTACAGGCTCAGAACCCCACAGAGGCAGCTCTAGTCTATTCTAAAGGGTCACCATGAATTAACATCAACTCTCTGATGGTGAGATTGAGCTGGACTGGGAATCAACTCTACTGGTTTCCTGAGTATGAAGGGTGTGATGATAAAAAAGAGTCTTGTCTCTGAAGTCACCAACTGTCTCTGGATCCTAGGTCTGCCCTTAGTGGGCAAATCATTTTGTCTCTCTGTGACTTAGTTATCTTATGTGGAAAACAGAAGGAATGCTTACAGATGTCTCATAAGATCGCTAACAGATGTGAAGTGCCTAGAATACAAAAACTACTCAAAATATCCACTATCGTCGCTAATTTATGCCCTGGTGGTGTAGGTATGTGAATGTTGGGCCGCTAACCAAAAGGTCAAGGCTTCACAACCACAGCCTCTTTCTGAGTGTCTGTGAATTTGTTTCTCTAGTCTACCGGGACTAACACAGTGACCCCTTAATATAGAAAAGGGCTGCTGGCCCCTGGGACCCCCAGGCTGACTCTGAGGTCTTTGAAGTAGAAAAGCCTCTTGTCTTTCAGCCCTGACCCCTTTCCCGTTGGCTAATGATGGAGACAAGGCTCTGTAAATGAATGCTGAGTGACAGGAGTGTGCTTGTGAGACTGCAATGCCACTGAGGGAACATGCCCTCAGGGGCGCTGATGTCAGGCTCAGAGCCCCACCTGGATTCTGGGAAGCTTCCGGCTCTGTAAAGCTGTGAACTGCATATGCGGGAATTGGAAGCAGAACCTGTAGCAGGCCTTTACTCAGCCCCCCACCCCAACCAGCACTCACCGTGCTCCCCCCAACAGCACTCACCGTGCTCCCTATGAGAGGACCAGCATGTTGCTGATAGGAAACCCCCTTAGGTCCGCCTTTTCAAAGGTGAGGTGGATTGCTGCTGGAGACCCCGTTGAGAACTGCACGCCATCTCCTCTCTGTCCCTCGCCCCCTGCTCCCAACATCCGGGTCATGCTTTCCCTGCCCATTTTCAGTTTCCAGAATTGGTCTCCCTGCCTAAGGAAAGCTGTTCCGAATGTGCTCCACGCAGCCGCTTACGTGAAGACCCCAGGAACGCATCCACCACTTAGGAAACACCTGCTCTGGGCCAAGGTCCACCGTGTGCACTTGACATCCATCAGCCCCTAGGATGGCCCTTGAGTCATGCAGTGAGCTTCAGGTTACGTGGCCAGTAAGCCCTGGG
>PVJH01032243.1:0-22889 GCA_004026705.1 Nesogale talazaci | reverse complement strand
CTCCTCCTTGCAAGCTATTCCTGTCTTCCACAGAATTTATATTTTCTTGTCCTAGAGAAGTGAAAGATAAGAGATAACTCAGACCTTTCAGCTGTTGCGTATTATCTGTATTAGCCGCACTAACCCCCAGATCCAATTCCGACGGAGTTCTCCGTGGTTGGGAGAGGCTACACCCAGGCCTGAAGGTCAAGAGGGAGACAGTGAAAGAGGTAGTGCATGTGTCTACGGAAATATTGAATGGTGGCCTTTGTTTTGCAAATATAGTTTGTGATCCTTTGCCCATATAAGTCTCGAGATGAAAAAAAAAAGCAAGACTCAAAATGAATCTGGTCTTGAACACTATTCTTTCTCCATCTCTGAGTCCCTCCCTTTCCCCACCCCCACCCCCACCTGTTTCTTTTTCTCTGTCTCTCCCACATGTACACATACCTGGCTAAGGGTGTGCTGCTTTACTGGTCTAGACTAATTATTATGGTATTGGTCAAATTTCACAACCCTGCTAAAAATGCCCCTTGCCACTGATTCAATTTCAACTCACAGTGACCCTGTAGGCTGGTGGAACTCCCCATTCCATTTCCCAGAATGTAATCTTTACAGAAGCAGACCTCCACATCGTTCTCCTGTAGAGTGTGTGGCTGATGGATTCAAACTTTCAACATCGCAGTTTGCAGTCAAGCACTTTAACCAATGCACCACCAGAGCACCAATTCCACAGCAGAAGAAAATGACTCATCGGCTTGACAATGTAGATTTTAAATTGAGTTAGTGATTGAGCTACTATTTTGAACTAGTGATTGATTAAATTGAGCTGTTTTCACACAGGGTGGAATTATTCTCTTTCTTTATTATCTTAATATGGAGAGAATCTTTTAGTGATGCTTTATTACTTAACTGTAAAAAGCACTAAGATATTTCAGGAAAGTTGATTTTCTTATTGTTTGTTGTTGTCCTTTGTTTGTTTTACTTTCTAAAGAAAATCATGTCCTGTGTACATTAATTAGAGTTTGAGATCTTTCTCCCAAACTCCTCAGTCACTTACATATGGAGCAAACACAGACTGAGTCTCAAATTAACCAATTTTATTTCATGGAAAAGAACTTTTTGCTTTATATCCATTTCAGTGATATCAAATATTCTTGTCAAAATTTAGTACCACTTCCAACAAAGTGTAATTTTCTTTCAGTGTAATAAAAAGGCTATATTATACATGAGTAAAAAAATCATGCATGATTTCTGTCTTCTTCCCACTGAGTGCTATCTAATAGGAGTCTATATATTTTAGTAAAAAGACAATAACAGGTGAGGAGAAATAAAACACTCAGAGTTAATAATAGTAAAATGCAATAGAAGAGAAGGCTGGAGGTCATTTTACTGGGCAGCTGGGGGCCCCTAAAGGAAGCCAGTCCAGCACTGAGATTTTAATGTCATGAAAGACGGGATGTTCAGCAGCGTCTCTGTATCTGATGTTTTTGATTTCAACTATTTTCTAGATTGTCATCTGAGATTGCAACCTGGCCAACCCTGAACTCAGGTTTGCAATTAGGAAAACACAAGTGCACAGCAACCCACATACATCAAAAGAAATCAAAAGGTTGTGATAGTCTGAAGGAGGAATTCTACATGTCTGGTTGCAGTATTTTATTTTGTCACTGTAGCTTGACTTTATACTTTAAAGTTGGAAATGTCTTTAAACCCAATATCAGGAGTTATGATTCCTTGTCAAAACAAGTCACTCCAAAAAGAATAAAAACCGAGGTCATTCGATAGGATTTCCTTTGTTTCAGAAGGGGAGTAATAGGAGTAAATTACAACTATCAAGGAAATGCATTTTCAGGCCTTTTAAATATTTCATTAAGCTAAAGGAAGTAGGGAATTTTTTGTTTGTTTACTTTTTTCTCCCTATGATTAGTGGTAGCGATGTTTGAAAATTGAGGAATATGAGAATTTAATTTCCATATTAAATAGTTAGAAATATTGAACATTATTTTAAGATGCATTTGTTAAGTGACTATTTAAGAATTTTTAAATTTAGTATGAAGTTGTAGCATCTTAAACACAAACAAACATATGTCCATTTTTCTTTTCAATCTGAGGCGTCTTGGTAGTCTCCTGGCTGTTCGTTCTCGCGGGAGCCCGGGTGTGCTCCTGGCTACATGTTGGGCTGGATCTGCGTGGCCAAAAGTACCAGCAGATCTTCAGAAGAAAGATGAGTCTTTCTACCATGCAGACAGCCGCCACCCTCTCAGAAATGCACAGGGGCCCCTGTGAGTCAACATTACCCCAAAGGCAGTGAGCTTTGGATCTGGCTTGTTAATGTTAATGTTAATGTCTCAAGTTAATGTTATAGGCATAAAACTGACTACCTACAAAAAGGAAAAATGGTGAAATGCATATTGTTGTTGTTATTTTGTTACTGTTAAGTGTCCTTACATTGATTGCAACTCATAGCTACCCTATCTAAAACAAACAGAAGGAAAGAAAACTTGCTGCTGAGCCATCCACATAACTGCTGTGTAGATTTGAGCCCATTGGTGACGTCCTTGTGGCAATCCACCTTTGTTGGGTTTTTTTTTTTGGGGGGGGTAGGGTTGGTTCCCTTCTACTTTATCAAGCATAATGTAATTTCTCAGGGACCAGTTTTCCCAATAACAGATCTAAAGTACACAAGACAAAGTCTCACCCCCTCACAGAAAATTTGCAACCCCACATATTAGACTTCAAATTAACAAAGAGAACCACTTATGTTTAATTTGCTTCACCTCCCTTGAAAAATTCCGCAGGTCTAATGAATGAGGATGGCAGGAAAATTATGAGAGGGGAAGTTTAGGGAGAATGAAACAAGTAAAGGAAGGACATGACCAGGATCGTGGCACATGCACATGGAAATAAGCTATGGAATTTGGGTGATAATATTTGGAGAAAAAACAACGGACTTAGGATAACTATTTAGCCATTGGGCTACTTATTTCAAGGTGCCTCTAAAACACAACTGAGAATGGGAATGCAAATGACTCAAGACTACGTTTCAAGACATCATTTGTCAACATCTTGGTCAACATGGAAAGATGCAGTGATAGAAAATAAAGGGCCATCTCAGGGTGTCTACTTGTCTGAGCATGACAGGGAATTTTGGCTGCTGTGCCATCTGTAACTAGCTAGGCCTATACCTAGGCAAAAGTGAAACAGAGCGATGGATTAGTTCTGACATCAGATAGAATATCAGCATTCTAGTTGTGGGACCATGCTCATACACATCTGCAAGGAAAAGTAAAAATCCATGTGACCCCCATTTACCAAACTCAGTCATCGTTATTTCTATAATTTAATTCTGAGGTTGAACTCACGCGCTATGTATCCTCGTCAAACAACTGAAGAATCTAGTGTTACCTTTACCACGTGCCAGAATACTAAATGTTGGACCAGATCAGGTGACTCACTGTACTCTGAAAATCATCCAAAACAGAAAGGCAAAACGACATGCTACTATATGGACAATGCTGCCACTGCTCACACACAGAAAGGTGGAGATATTTTTGAACAGATAAACTGTATTCATTGTGATTTAACTGTAAATTGCAGAGCACAAAATGTCTTCAAAGATTATTCGTTTGAAAAAATAATAGATCCCATCATGAAGTCCTCATGCTTGCCTGAAATATTCATAAAAAGAATATATGCTCTGTTTAGATGCAGGTGGCTGCATTATTGATGCTAATAGCATTATTTTGTTATAGATTTTTATGTTGACAGGTAGGTAGGAAAGAGATAAATAATCAAACTTTTTAACCCGTCTTTGGACTTTTAGGAAATGACTGTTACTATTGTTTTTAGTTACCTTTGGGTCAGTTCTGACTCATAATTGCCCTATTCTACAATAGAAAGAAATATGGCCTGCTTCTGGTCTACACTCACAATTATTATTTTTTTAATCACTTTATTGAGCACTCATGCAACTCTCACCATGATCCATACTTACCACCATTGTATGTCAAGGACATTTGTGCATTTGTTGCCCACATCATTCGCAAAACAATTGCTTTTTACTTGAACCTTTGGTATCAATTTCTCATTCCCCCACCCCCCTGCGTCCCTGCTCCTCCCTTCCTCATGAACGCTTGAGAATTTATAAATTATTATTACTTGATCATATCTTACACTCACAATTATTCTTAATAGAGAAAGGAACTGGCCGATCCAAGGAAAATGTCACTGGGAAAAAAAACATGCTTCTTGGACTGCAGTAGACATTGTATCTTAAAAGAATGCCATCATTTTTATGGACATTTAATGCATAGATTTTAATTGTATAGTTTTACATAAACAAATGAGTATGCAATCTTTATCAATTAGCCCTCACATATTTTTCTTTAATTATAATGGTACACAACATTTATCTTGGGTCATGTTTATTGATTCAACTCTTTCAAACTTTTTTCCTTTGCTTATATTTTGAAGCCCAACTTTATACTAAAATGCTAAGGTTTTACAATTTATATATAGCTGGAATTTACTGAATTGTATGTAAACCTATATCTGTGAGCCTTCACCCATAATGCCTATAAGTTGAACAAGTTTCATCACCCAATATTATAATTTGTTATATCTCATCGTTTTTTACCAGTATTTCATTTTTACTGTGGTGCACTTATGTTTTCAATACTAAACTTTAAAAACGGACACTGTTATGAATAGCAGTTTGTTCATGCTTACCTATTTCTTTTAAATAGTCAGTATGTTAAGTTTACTTAACTGCTGTCTTTGAATTCTAGTTCAACTATACATTAGATTATTGAGAGACAACAAACTACGATGATCTTAACAAACTATTACCCAATTGCCTGTATCCTCTCCCTTAGGAAGAATTGCATTCAATGTCTGCAGAGCAAAGGGAAGGAACAGCACAAAGCAGTGCTTTGATATGGCCCCTGGTCTGACTGCCTGCTGTATGGCACAGCTTCTTGAATGGTCCCTTGCTCAAGATTTCTTTGTGTGCCCTTGGGTCCCAGGCAAGACATCACCATGAGGAGCCAGATAACATTCCTTGCATTGCTAATTTTAGACACAGTTGCAGTATATGTTTAAAAGGGGGAGACTGGTATTCTGGGTTTAAAACACTGTTCTATGTGAAGTAACTCTATAACCTTTGGCCTATTTAGTAATGCTTTGGGAAATTACAATTATATACAGGTGCAGGCAGTATGTTAAGAATAACACTGGGGAGGATGGGTAGCTTTTCACAATTTCGTGTTTTTCCATGGGGGCTATAGATTTTAAGCCTACTGAGTGTGAGATTTAATAACTTTACCTCCCCCTGGCTGTTTTTAAATTGCAGAAGTATTACCTTTAAATAGCTTTAAGCAGTTAGCCGTACACTGATATTGAATAAATTACTTTTTGTGTGGCTGACGGTTTAAAACACTGTGAATGCTAAAATATAGGCTCCACTGCATTGTTGAGTTTTTCAGCAGTAGCTGGCGTGTACCTCAAAATCATATAAAATGGTAAAAGAAGCATTAGAGGATAAGTAGGTATCAATAAGGTCAAAAGTTGGGAGAATATGAAACAAACTGATGTAATTAAAAGATAGACTAAAAATAACTTTTATCAGCCTGTTTTCTCTTTGAGTATTCTAAATCCGTTAATGTGTTAAATTAATTTAGAATTTGTATTATGTTCCTATTTATAATCTTATTTCCATTTAATGTGACCTTAAACTGATTTTAGATGATTAATCAGTAATTGTGCCATTGCATTTGTTTTAGTAGCAATCACCTTTAAAAAAAATCTGAAAGTTTTCACAAAATAATTTCTGATCCTTTCTGAAAAAGTTGTGTCAGTCTTCCTATTTCTTTTTTTAAAATCATTTTATTGGGGCTTCATACAGTTCCTATCACAATACATACATACATACACTGTATCAAGCACATTTGTACATTTGTTGCTGTCATCATTATCAAAACATTTTCTTTCTACTTGGTATCACTCCTTATGTTTTCCCTCCCTCCTCCACCCTCCCTGCCTCATGAACCCCTGATAATTTATAATTTATCAATTGTTATTATATGTATATATATATGTATATATATATATATATATCTTACACTAACTGATGTCTGCCTTCACTTTTCTATTGTCCACCTCCCAGAGAGGGGGTTATATGTAGATCATTATGATCACTTCTCCCTTTCTCCCCCACTTTACCCTTACCCTCCCTGTGTTGCCACTCTCACCACTGGTCCTGAGGGGTTTATCTATCCTGGAATCCCTGTGTTTCCAGTTCTTTTCTGTATCAGTATATATCCTTTGGTCTAGCTGGATTTGGAACGTAAAATTAGGATCATTATAATGGGGAGGGAAGCATAGTTATAGAAAATTTGTATGTTTCATTGTTGCTACACTACACCCTGACTGGCTCATCTCCTCTCTGTGACCTTTCTGTTAGGGGATGTCCAATTGCCCAAAGATGGGTTTGGGATCCCTACTTCCGCACTTCCCCTCATTCACAATGATAACGTTTTTTGTTCTTTGATGTCTGTTACCTCTGAGCTAGATGGCCATTTTTTTTACCTTCAAACCTTTAAGATCCCAGATGCTGTGTTTTTTTTTAGCCAGGCACCATCAGCTTTCTTCACCACATTTGTTTATGTACTGGTTTAGATTCAATGATCCTGTGGGCAAGGTGAGCATGATGGAATGACAGTTTAATAGGACAAAGTGTTCTTGCATTGACAGAGTACTTGAGTGGAGACCCAATGCCCAACTTCTTCCTTATTACTAAACCTATAAATATATGCACATGGATCTATTTCCCCATCATCATTTATAAATATATTTACATATGTCCATGCCTGTGTTAAGACCTCTTTAAATGTCCTTTGCTTCCTACTTCTTTCCTCTATTTCCTTTTACTTTCCTCTTGTCCTACTATCATGCTCAAGCTTCACTGGGGCTTCAATAAGACTTCTAATCAGCCCGATCTCTCTCACATGTATGTAATTACATTTTGGGAGCATTTTTGTAATTAGCCGTTCTCCATTCCATTTTATCTATCTTTCCTAGCTTTTAAAAAATAGGGAAGGAAATTTTAAAAATTTTTAAATGGTGGTAAAAAACAAAAACTTTTAATATGGGTTCCAAAGGCCCACATCTTGAGCACAGTTCTGCCTTTTCCTAGCTGAATTGCATGTCCATTTGCCCACTGGCCATATCCTCCTGAGCTCTGAACAAAAACTCAATATTTCTATAATCAATCTCCCATTTATGACAGAACGCCATTGGTTTCAAACCATTCACCTATTTCTCCAAACCCCAAACGTCAGAACTCTCAGGGTCTTTGCTTCTTCTTGTCTGGAAAATGCAGTCTTGCCAGGTCTCCACGGCTGACCGACCTACTCCCGAGTCTTCCAGCTTTCCCTGTGTCATCCATGTAGACTGCTGTTCCCTATGACAGGCACTCCTCGGGGCTTGCCTGCATGCAAGTGGGTCTTGCCCACTATCCCTACCATGAGAACTCTGTGAGGACAAGGCCTGACCTGTCAGATTTATCTGATATAAGAAATCTCGCTTGAATTGAAAAATTGGAAGGATAGTTTGGTCTATTTGGGGTGTCCACATACAACTTGGTCATTCTATGTCCTTTATTTTGAATGTCTTTTTAATTTTTGCTTTACTTTTATAATACCTTGAAGACTAAATTCTGATTTCATCACCCACGGAGCCTCATTCTTTAATAACTGTCTGCATATGAAACGCACGCTGTGATTATTTCATGTTAGTAGCTACTACATTACATTGTCATCTCTCTTTTATCTTTGTCTCTGCCTCAAGACTACTAACTACACGAGAACATTCTTCTTGTTCACTTTTGTATTGTTAGCAACTTTGCAAGGACAGATACATGATGTAGGTTTAAAATTTCTTGATTGAATAACAAATTCATGGGAAAAACACTTTAATGTAAAGAATGTCTTCTCATTTTCAGGCCCATAACTATTCCATAAACAGGACTATATGAATAATATTTATTTTCACTGCCTTAGAACATGTTACTTAAGACATTAAGATATTTTCAGGATTCGGTTTTCTCATTTTTCGTTGTCTAGAAGTAGGATGCCTCTATATTTCAATGACTGCTCAGAGTTATGTGTATGGTTGTTTGTAATAACTTCCTTCTCAAGTTTGGGATGCTTAGTAAATCCAGTTATCAGACAGTTAACATAAATTGGAAAACTGTAACATATTAGCTATAAGCATTCCTAATAATAGTGATTAAATGAATAAGACCAACTTACATATTAAATTTAAATTAATAGACTAGATACAAACAAATATGATACAAACTTCAGGTATTCCATAATTTTTTTCAGGCTTAATTTCTAAGTTGACTCACTTTTTAAAAAATTGCTTAATTTTGCAAAGTATTCTCATTACCTGATACATAATATGTAGAGTATTAAGAAAATAAACAAAATTGAAGGGCAAGTTTTATTTCCTAATGCATGTATTACTTTAAACTTGCCTTTCAAATAACTTTCAGCTAATTTTCTATCCTTTCAAATCTGAACCATAAATGTGAAGTGAAATGCTTATGCTACTTAAATATATGACTCGGGTTTTTTCAGGAGCACCAGTTTAAGCTATGAAACACAGATACTCAGTACTGATAATCATGTGGTTTAGAAGAGAGTATTTTTTTAAAATCCCTACTTTCGTGTTTCTATGCATCTGTTTGAGAATTGTATTATTCATTGTCATTGTCTATTTTGATAAACCATCTAAGTCAAAAACCATCTAAGTCAGTGGTTCTCAAACTTCCTAATGCTGTGACCCTTTAATACAATTCCTCATCTTGTGGTGACACCTCAACCATAAAATTATTTCCATTGCTACTTCACAACTGTAATTTTGCTGTTATGAATTATAATGTAAATATCTGATATGTAGGATGTATTTTCCCTATTACAAATTGAACATAATTAAGCATAATTAATGCATAGTGATTAATGACAAAACAATATGTAATTATACTGTGAAATATTTATGTGTTTTTCTGATGGTCTTAGGCGACCCCTGTGAATGGGCCTTTCAACCCCCAAAAGGTGACGACCCACAGGTTGAGAACCGATGATCTTCATGATAGCCATTTAAAAGCCGGATTACAATGATGAGGCAATGTATCTATAAGAGTTTAAAGAAATCTTGACTCTCGATTTCCATATTAATCCCGGTTTAAGTCATAAGCACTTCCTTGTACAGTCCACAGCTGTAGCTTGTTGTGTTTCCTCTGCTTCCAATGATTGTTTGTCTTATGGGCCTGGACACTAGATGAGACTTGTCTGCCAGCTTTTTCATGTACTGCCCTGTGATAGTCTGTCATAACTTTCCTTGTGCATAAAGATCTTGCATGAGCTCAGTGAAGTAACTAGAGAGTTATACCCATTCCTTTCATGATCTTTATTATTAGCTAATGACTTTAGAATGCAAGGACCTTATGTATTTCAGCATCTCTTTCTTTACTTTTAGGCCTTGTCAGGCTTTCTCTTTTTTATGCTTTCAAATTTTTTCTATTCCTTTCCCTTTTAATGTCATCTCATGTCAAGTGCATTCCAAGGTCATGACCCCATCCACAGAGTGGAAGTGCCCGACAGGGTGTTTTGGCTATAATCTTTGTAGAAGCAGACCTTTTGCTCATATAGCCACTGGCTAGGATTGCACTATTTCACCTAATCATTAGAATCAAGTGTTTGATCATTTGCATCACCACACCTCCTCTTAGTACTCCCCTGGCCCTCCAGTGAGTTCTGACTAACAGTGACCCTGCTGGAGAGAGGAAACCTGCCCCACTGAGTTCCCAAGGCTGCTTGTTATATCCTTTTCGAGGATGGCCACTGCCGTGGAGATCCTGGGGAATTGAACCTCTGGCCTCTCATTTAGGGTTGGCAGAGTATTAAACCACTCTATTGCCAAGGTATCTTCTAGTACTTATTAAAATTCCCATTTTAGAGGGGCTTTGTATACATTTTGTTAATGCTGATAGACTCTTTCTTGAGGAATAATAACCACGTTCCTGCATTCATTTTATACTGCTCACCATTCCTGATGGTAATGTTTCCATCTCATCTGGCAAAGGGGGTTATGAGTAGTTAGATACCACCAGCTGCTCCGAGGGAGAGAGATGACGTCTTCTTCTCCCCCTGCAATCCATGGCCTGAGAAATCCCCAGAGATGGTTCTGGCTTGTCAGGTAGGGTTGCAGTGCAGTGGTTTTGAACTGCTGATCTTGAGGTTATTAGATCAACCCATCACTCACTATACCACCAGGACTCCCTCTGTTTTATGTCTTAAATTATCTCCTATGTTAGAATTTCCTTACTTTACAGGAAAAAAAAAAACACACAAGAAAAACTAGTCCCTGTGTTTCTTTTGTGTTTCCAAACCCACCTGGGTTTGGAAAAGTTTATATGCCCATCACATAATTTTCTCTGCATTTATAGAACATTGGGCATATTGGTGAGTGATTATTATTCAAGAAACATCTGTAATGATAACTGTAATTTATTATGTTTTAAATGATATTATATATAAATTCATCGATTATAATTTGTCCATCACTAAGCACCTAAATTATAGATGTTTCTCTGGAAATTAAGATAGTTTTTACATGGGAATATTTTTTAAGCCTGAAGTTTAGTTAGCAGAAAGTAATAGTAAATCCATCCTGGGTAGAAGAAAAATCAAGCAATATATTTTTTTAAGTAACAATTTCCCTCAGAAGTTTTTCATCATGAAAGAGACCTTCAGTCACCAATGGATTAGTTTAGTCAGTCTGTTTTGTATCTAAGCTACCTAAAGTGTAGGCAGCCCTGGAAGGGCCATGTCTAGTGTTGAGTGCTTTGAAGCAGGGCCAGGACATGTGGTGAAGAAGGTACTGGAACGTAGAACCTCAATGGAGTAGGCCACACATTCCCTTTCTAATAGTAAATTCTGGTATTAGTTTGTTTACACAGGTTGAGTGTTTGGCAAATATAGCACAGGGTGGTTAAAAATGCACGACACACCACAGCTGTAAACCCAGGTTTGCAGATATGTTTACAAAATAAAAAAATCAGGGAGTAGGTAGTAGCATTGAGGATAGTAATATGTCTTCTGATTTTAATGTTTCATTATTTCCACATTCATCCTGACTGCTAACATAAATCTTCATATTATAATCATAATGAAAAGTAACTTGAGTAAATGATAGAAGCTATTAGCTATTATTGAATAGCATTCCTTCTCTTGTGATGAGTTAAAAGATACATATTTATATTGATTAAATGTACTTACACTACATGAGCATTTAGAAAGAGAATGTCACCTGTCCCCCTGGAAGTCCTCTCTGGCTACAGGCGTCCAGAGAGGTATGTATGTACACAATCCAGCACCTCACAGTGCAAATGGACCCAGCTGTTTGTCTGAAACAGAGGCCATCACTTGGTGACTCTGTAGCTGAATATGGTCAGCAGATATATTTTCTTTTGCCCGAGAAATGTATAAACAAAACTACAACTAGAAAGATACATAGAATTTCATAATCAAGAGGATCCAAGTTAAAGTTCTAAAATTGTAGGAGCTTATTTCTTTATTATACATTTTCCAGATAATAATAATTCGACTGATAGCCTCGGCCTGTCTTGTCTCATGGCCAAAATCAGCAACTGTCGACCTGCATTCCCGCTTGAGCTATATACCGGCCTCAATTAGCAATGTTTTTATTTATTTGTAATGGTTGCCACGTGCATTACTATGAAAGCCAGAGATCAGCTGGATGGAAAGCTGCTGTCAAGTGGTCTCCAAGACTATACGTAGTGGCGTCCCGACATACAAACAGACAAGAAGCGACCAATAGCCAGCATATTTTGAGTCTGTCCTTCTGGGGCTGTGCCCATCCTTTTGGCTGTGGGAGTCCTGGTGTCGGGGCCTTCACTCACCATGTCTTTCACAGAACATGACATTCGTTCTCCAACAACCGAGGCTTCCTGAGGAGGTGTTCAGAGCAAATAAGCTAGTGTTGTGTTGCGTTCTGATCTGTACATTTTATTGGATAATTTGATGTAATAAACAGTCAGGAGTTCTTCCTATTCTGGGTTAGCCTGGAAGGACTATCCAACATGGATGACGGGACCCAGTGGATGTGACGGTGCCCTGCATAAAAGTAAAATGCCAACCACTACGCACCAAGTGATAGAAAATATATCCCTCCAGGCACAGCAATGGAATGGAATATTTCCTCCATATTAGGTCTATGATATAAAATGCCATATGTTACAATATGCTTATTTTTTTTAAATAAGCAGGGGAAACCTTCTCTTTTTTAACTTTTAAATTTCATCAAATTGTGTGTGTTTGTGTGTGTCAATATTGCATTTTTTACCCAAGTTCCCCAAAGGACATCAGTGACTCCTACCTGTAATTCTTCATTTCCTGGTAAATATTACTGGCCTGTGAGAGGAGAAAATAGAAACTGAGCTCCATATACTGTGTTACCTCTCCAGTATCTGTTGCTTCTGAATCTTCATTAATTTGTTTCTTTACAGGCAAATTTGCCGCCCGTGAATTTCAAATAATACATTTAGTAAGTGATTTGAATGCATTTACAACTGTATCACCTGAAATAACTTTGCAAACACCCTCCCACTGTGCTGCCTGGAGAAGCTCATTTGTAAAGCAGCATCAGAGATTTGGACTGTGGGGTTTTGAGTGGAAATGGCCCATTCTGTCTCTGTTTATGGGATTTGTTTTGATCTTGAATCTTTTGCCAGAGTAAACACATCTGCAGCTCATATTCCACAGCATCTCAGGGAAAGGAGTCTCAAATTTTGTTAAAATACAGTGCTAATTACATTGTTAGCTTCCATGTGGCCCGATGGGAAGTCACAGACACATTTTTAATTTTCAGCAAAACCTTGAAGCTCACTTTCAGTAAGCTCAAGAAGTGCAAAAATCAGACCAAATGCATTTTTGAGGTGTCGCTGTTCTCAGAGTCAATGCTTTACGGACCCTCTACATACATGTAATCATTCTCACAAAACTGCATGACTAGCTCACCACAGAGTCCTTCCTTTTGCCTCCAAAGGGTAAACATCTACACCAATTATTTTTGTACTCATTTAATGCAAGGGAAATTAAGATGAAAGTGGCAATGTAGTTATAAAAATAAAAGTCACTTACGTATTCATTAGGATATTAAATTACTCTGGGAAAGAGTAGAACTGCACACTTGCGAGAATAATGCTAAGATGACTATATAATTGATCCTGTCATCTACGGGGTCAGGGTAGGAGGAAATGAAGCTAACTTTTTACATTATTTACATTCTCATGTAAATTATATTTACATTCTCATTAATTGAAGGCCTCTGATTAACTTTAGAAATATCTGCTTTCTCTCCTTGCAAGAAAGATGTGTCACCTCCTACTGAATGTCTGTTTAGGACATTATTGGACAAATGTCAGCCCCTGAAAGGTGATCAGTGTTCCAGCAAAAGAACAAGATAAGAGATCATCATCGATATTATAAGCAAAAGGGTTCAGATTCTACTGTCTTCATTGTTAACATTCCAAATGCATACAGATGTTCAAAATATAACCTTGCAGATATTTACATGGCAGATCTTGTCTGGAAATTTGGACTCAACATAGAAACAGCATGTATTCTGAGTTCGCATCAATCCAGTTACCTTGACAGGCTACTTAGTATAATTCTGGCACATCAGTCAGACAGAGGGACGTGAAGTTAGAAAGGAGAGGTTGGTTACTTGGGGTGTGTGACTTTCTGAATACTTCAAAACCAGTTGATGACAATGTAACCACATAACTATGCCCAGGATCCACAGCAGGGACCTGGAATGAAATAGAACTTTGAGATGAGACTGGAGATGAAAGGGATATCTTGAAATCAGGATGATGCCTAAAAAGATTCAGTAAAGCTATCAGACTGTGTGTCAAGGTCATGCTGGTCAAGCCTTATCACAGGTTGGGGATAAACGAAGGCATCATTGTGAACATAAAATCCCAAAATAATTAAAATCAGTTGTAGTTTAGTTTTGAGGAAAATATGAGAAAGTGTTAACCTTTCATACAGCGTCAAACTCAAAGAACAAAATATAAGCTTAAAGTAGGCAGCATGTGGACTTTTTAGAAAATCCAGATTGTGGACACATCTCAGAATCCTGAAGGGTCAAAGGAACAGGGACAGAATGAGCATGATGACATTTGTTTTGTAGTTTACCTCCTCTGACATGAAATACAGCCTTTCTTCTAGAAATCAATTGAATGGAGACATCTCATAGTTTCATGATGGCTTTTTTTTGTTTGTATCCAATAATTTCCAAGAGAAAAAAATTGTTAAAGACATTTTATAAATACATCCCCGTTCAATTCATTGGTGAATGATAAGAATAACATTTCCTAAGATAACCTGGACCTTGATTTTTTTTTCCAGCATGATAAATATTTTGGAATTTTCTTAAATCACTAAATGATTAGATGATGTTTGTATTTTTTTCCTACTTCACTGAGTTTATTTTCATTTGAAGAGGGCTCCAAAAAGTGGGACCAAATTCTATTTTCTTTTGTTTCCATTTTCTCACTATTTTTTAAAATTTTCAGCAGGTATTTCATTTTGAAAATATTTTGATTAGTAAATATTATTAGGCTGCTTATTACTTTTCTCATAAAACTTATTGTTTGTCAGTGCCCAATGCAAC
This sequence comes from Nesogale talazaci, assembly GCA_004026705.1. Classification (NCBI taxonomy): domain Eukaryota; kingdom Metazoa; phylum Chordata; class Mammalia; order Afrosoricida; family Tenrecidae; genus Nesogale; species Nesogale talazaci. The sequence continues at coordinate 8,144 of PVJH01032243.1, read as the reverse complement.
TATCAAAGCAGAACCTTCCTCAGTCCTGATCTCTCTGGTACACTCCTATTCAATGCCAGTTAGTTCAACCGCTAGGTGTCATGTGGATGAGATTGCGGGTTTCACATTATTCTGTGAATGCAATCTGTACTTCACTTACTGACATTAGTTGTGGAGTGTGGAAGAACCTAGATGAGTCTGTGCACATAATTTTGTCACATCCTCTCCAATTCATAGGACCCGGTGTGTACAACAGAATGAAGCACCAGGGCCGCACCATCATCACAATTGTTGCTGCCTACATTCCGCATGTCGTTTTTCACATCATTCCAATTAAGGATCAGCTAGAATCCGGTCAAATCACAAGTGAGGCTCTAAATACAGACCAGTTGAGGAAAGCAGAAGCCAATGCTGGGTTGCTTTCCATGAGCAAAACAGTTAAGTAGCTACAACACATGCCAGGGCAAGATATCCTCCAAAGTCACAGGGACAGTACAGTACTTTTGACATCAGGACGTTAAAAAAGAAAAGTAAGGGTAAAAAAAATTAAAGTTTTGAATAAGTTATCTTTATCTTCTACTAAATTCTTTTTGATCAAAGGGTTTTGCTTGTTGTTGTTCATGTTGTTTGTGAATTCAACAGTGGAAAAGTAAAAGGTCAATTTAAGAATAAAATTACACCCTCCTCTCCCACTCAGTGACTGACTATTCCAGGTCACTGTGTGGTTAGGCTGTGGCTTCACCATGATGTCTGCATGCTGACCAAACTACACAATGATAGAGCATCACAACACTAGGGACTTTAAAAATTTTGGGGAGCCCAGAGGATCATTTTGGCTTGGTTTATATCATTTTATGTTTAGATTCCACTTCCAGATTCCTCTTCCTGTGAATGGAATCAGCTCTGAGAGTGGGATGCTATGATCATTTCAGGGTACTCAGAGAACTGAGCCTTTCCAACTGGATGTAGATCTACAAAGATCGCTTTCTTTTTCCTGGCAGTTTTCCCCTCACTCTTATGAGATTGAAAAATTTTGATGACCATAATTCCACATTACCAACTGGATGTAGAGATATTATATTGCAGAATACACATGTTAACTCTTTTATTTATGTTTTATATTTAACCTTTTGAAAGAGCATAGTCTTGTCAAATTTGTAAGAAGATAGAAATATTCTGTTGCCATTTTCAAGCACATAAAATATGGCTGACCCAATTGGAAATCTGACTTTCACATTTGACTTTATGTTTTTAATTTAAATAGTAGCATATGACCAGTGTTTGCCTTTGGGGATGTGAAGCCTTAGCATATAATAGAGTTCACATCTTTCTCTACCAAAAACAAAATAAAACTCAATAAGTAAAAGGGAAAATCATGGGTAAGTGCCAAAGTGCATTAGAATAATTTTATTGTAAGCAATGTGGAAGAACAAATGTCTAAATAGTTATTTACTATATCATTTTACTCATGGTATTTTAAAAGTATTTTCAAATGCTGAGCAAAATGTATGTCTGTTCTGATGAGTGTAAATTGTGTACTGGGTGAATTTTTCAAGCCAAAAACTATGAAGCCAGTTGCATATAGCGTCATGCAGCTGTAGCCATCCAATTGACATTGGGCACCAACTCAGCAGACCTGCCCAGGCTTTGGCATCAATTTATCGTGTGTCAGGTAACAATGTGCTTTTAGCTTACTGTTCATATCCAGCATTATTAATAGGAAACAGATCCTCAACTAAAATGTGATGTTCATGCTCAAAGATATCATCTCTAGTCTCATGCACCTTGAAATGCTTGGGCTTATTGAGAAACCACCACCCACTGAGGAAAATAATACAACCACAAATCTACAAAGATCGCTTTCTTTTTCCTGGCGGTTTTCCCCTCACTCTTATGAGATTGAAAAGTTTTGATGACCATAATTCCACATTACCAAGTAGATTGTGGTGGGGGCTCCCTTATGATTTTACTGTCCCTTTGATATTCCTACAATTAAGTGTGCATTGTCCAAAGGATCTTGGCTAACATTAGGCAGATAGAAACTACATGTGTTTCAATGCTCCCTGGATTATATTCTGCTTGCCATGCAACTTAAATCATTTATCGTCGTAAAGTATATCTGTGGAAAGAACCAGATGTGGGCAGGAACATTGAACACAAAAAAGAGAAGAAACTAAAGATGATTTATGTGTATGTGCATGGAACCCTGGTGGCTCGGAATTGGAGCACTCTTGGCTACTAACTCAAAGGCTGGAGCTTTGCGCTCACCCGCTGTTCTGCAGTAGAAGGACATAGCAGAGCCTCCACCTCTCTATGAAGGTCCCAGGCTGGGAAACCACGTGCCTCACTTCTGCTGCATCTGACTAGATAAGTAGACATCTGAATTGACTCAGAAGCAGTGGGTTGGATTTCCTTGAGTTTATTTATCTACTCAAACAAAAACCCCTCTTAGATCTAGTCATCGTCACTTCACAGGGATAGTCTAGGTCAGAGTAGAACTATTTTACAGTTTCCAACTGTTAGTTTCCAATGTGGCAAATCTTTATAGAAGCAGACTGCCACCCTTCTATGATACAGAGCAGGTGGTAGGTTTGAGTCATCGACTTCTTGATTAGCTGGAAAGTGCTTTAGCTCTGATGCCATCAGGGGTCCCCTATTTATTACATATAATCGCTTTCCAGTAGGTACCACAAATGCATCATAAATATTTGGAAGGGGAAACTATACATTTGGTAGTCATTATTAATGCTTGCTACTTGTAATTTTTAACCTTTTAAAAATTTCTTGTACATTGCTTTTTATGGATTAGAATTATTATTGCAATTTTCAGATAGCATTCATAAAGATATATTTTGTAAATATCGCTACCCATATACTAGAGCATTTTAAGTAATCAAAAATAATTAGAACCAATTATTTAAATGCTTTAATTAGTTTGATAAAATGAAAAAAGATTATTCTGAAAGATAAGAAATATCATATATATTCATATATGCCTCCTCAGAAGATTCTACTTTATATCAGTTTCCCTAATTAAATGGAACATTTGAATACATGTAATGCTAATATTAGTTTATTGTGTTTTATTACTAATGTAAAAAATATTATTGACTCAAAGTCAGTAAAATGGCCCACTATTAAGCAGTGTAAAATGCTCCCTGTTGATATCTCACATAATATTTTGCCCTTTTCTTTCATATAAATTAAACCATTTATAAATATTTGCTTATATGTGATTTTATATATTTAAAATATTTCTCCCTTCTACATAGTAAAATACATGATGGTAAGCATTTTATTGACATCATGCATTTGTATAGTTGTGCTTTGCTGAATATTTGTTTTATATCGGAAATCCCCGACATACAAAATAATTCCATTTCCAGGATTTCCTCATAAGTCAATTCTTATGTAAGTAAAATGCCTCTTGTTTTGTGTCTTTTTTGTTTGTTTTCATCATTATTGTTTTTTATTATGAGTCTCATTATCTATCTGATTTTCATTTATCTTTGGGAGTCAAAAACTTACACATAAACTCGAAGATATATGTGTACTACTTATAATCAGAAGTCAAAAAAGTATACCATCTTCTGTAGGAGAGTTACTTGGTAGCTTCTCTAGTCCTAGTGGCCCCTTTAAAAGTCGTGGGCACAGTCACACAACTGCAGAAGATCTGCAGAAGAAAATCAGTGCCCACAGCTACAACAAAGCAGAGTCCAAGATATTTCTGGGACATGTTGATTAGCAGAATGATGACAATCTTAGTGAACCCTCTGACGTGGAAGTAACCCTATGTCAGAAAGTACCCTATGAGCCATCCTCAAGAAGCAAAGATGTGCTAGAAACGTCCCCTGGCACTCGAGTGGGAAATTTTTTTGAAAGAAATAATTTAGATTAATACGTAAACATTCCATGAGTTGCTCTATCAATTAACTTCTGTCATCAATATCTACATAGCTGTGCACTGACAAATTATAATACCTTAACATAGTTGTCAGCATTTTTATGAAACTCTTGTAACAAGGGCATTTTAAATCTAATTTTTTAATGCGGTTCATCAAAACTAACTCAAATACATCACAAGTTAGGTGATACCTGTAATAGGCTCGCAAACAGAATTTGTTAAATGCATAAATTAAGACATAGTTTATAGTTGAATGGGGGATTACTCTTTTCCACATTGTACACCACAGCCAAACTCTGCATTCTAATGTGGAAATCAAGCCCTACCTTGTCACTCTTTAAGATACTGGCCCTCATCTTGCTGAGAAAGAACAGAGAAATCAGTTTATGCTATAGGTTACATTTACATTGCTGGATTAGAACATGATTTAATTTGTATGATCTCATTTTATAACCTCAAAAATTCTCTATAGTAATTTTGGGCTGATATGATCTGGGGTATGATTGTTAATTGCAAGTTACTCACCTAGGTTTCATAATTTAAAAATGGTGGCACAGACTTTTAAACCAATGGATTCTGATTGTAAAATACTTCCCTCTGCACTGCACTGCCATTGTCACTGAGAAACCTGCTATAAAATAAACTTTAGCATTTTAAGAAAGCATGAACATATCTGGCACAGACATAAAATATTCCTGATGATGTGTTCTTCCAGTATAACCAAGAGTAGGACTAAATGGTGAGTCTATACACTGGCCTTTTGGTGAGGTACCAAATGTCATTCTCTACGTGCTCTGGCCCTAACTATCAACAAGTTGTGATGTTATTTAACAGGTTCAACATGAAATCTCAGTATGTTACATTAAAACATCTTAGAAGTTCGTGTCAACCCAGAGACAACTTAGAAGAAAAGATTTGCAGATCTTAAAACGATGCACTGAATGCCCTAGGGAGCCCTGATAGACATCCTGGCACTGGGATTCTGAGTTAACATAAAGACAACTGTGAAATGTGTCTCACCTTCACGTTAATTGTAACATCTTTTTATTAAATTCTTGCTCTAATAAAACTTTATATATAAAGACTTCATATATATACATACATATGGAGTATATATGAAATATATCTGAGGAATCTCATCATCAGTAACAGAGGACACCATCATTAGGCTCTCTTGTTCAAGTTTATTACCTTTTGGGGGGTTGAAAGATCTGACCTGGCCTTTCAACCAAGAAAACAGTCCTGTTATCTCTGTTTCTCTTTGAAGTGAACTCTTTTCAGGGCATGTTTAGTGCATAGCTAAAGGCCAGACATCACGGTGTGCAATGGTATAGATGCTAAGTCAAAAGGAGTAAGTTCTGTCCTGGCGTGACAGGGATGTAACGAAGGAACTAGGTAATTTGATATACTCATGTTTGGGCTCCAAGAGGTTCAAGGAAAGAGGAAATTATGAGATAATGGAATAGCAACAACATATAGAGGGAGTTGAGGTAGGAACACATGGGTAGAGAAGAGATATAAAGATGAGATGGAAATATAAGTTGTGATGAAAAAAACCTAAGAATCTTTATAGGAGGAAAAAAAGTCTCATCAGTTTTCCATCTGAGCAGCTGATGGGTTTGAACTTGCCCATGAAGTAATCCACCACTCCACCAAGTCTCTTTATTCTTCTGACAGTACAGGATGTATTTGCTATTCTTTACCACCATCATAATTCAGTGGTCCCATCCCTTATTAACATGTTAAATGGGAGTTTCCTAGGGATTTCTCTTCATGAGAACGCCTATGTGTTTGTATTGTTTCTTTTGTTTTGTTGTTTTTCACAGAATAGAGACTTCAGTCAAGAAACCATTCTTCTGAGATCTATACACAACAGCATAATTAAAGAAGACACCCTCCATCAATTTTACCATGCACAAATATGTTATGAAGTACAAACTTCACCTTTCTTTTGAAAGTCTTTCTAATCTTGGTCCAATCTTACTATGACTCTCAGTAGGTCAACTACAATGTGGATCAGCTTTAGAAAATACTTGGTTGGGTTTTTTTTTTCCTGATTATTCTCAACAGGAGTAGAAATGCATTTTTACTCTTCCTTCAGTTGCATTATGGTAAAAATTATTTAGTGTTATGATCACCTAAAATTGATTCACATGGTGAATCTGTTGTGATGCCTCTTATATAGTAAGTACAAAAAGAACAAGAATTCACTGCCAATGAGTTGATGCCAACTCACAGCTTCTCTATCTACAGGATAAGGTAGAATTGCCTCTGGGAGTTTCAGAGATTTTAATTCCTTAATGGAATGAAAGTCCTGTCTTTCTCCCACTACTAAACAAAAATAACACATAAATACTATTTGCAAGTAAATTAAAAGTAGTTGTCAAATCTATAAACAACTTATATAGGACAGAAAGACAGCCAAGAGGTCAAGTCAGGTGATGGTATAATTGCAATGAAGTAAAATCAATAGTTTCCCATAAAAGGATGGTCTCAAAAAATAATAAATGAAGAGACTATTTGTGCACTTATTTAGTCTTTGTTTTCACATACTACTTCTAAAATTATTAATCAAAACATACACACTATTTTTGCAATCAAATGCTCTACCCCTGAGCTATACCCCCAATATACACTATTTTTAAAATACATGACACTATTTTTTTAATCATCTTATTAGAGACTCATACAGCTCTTATCACAGTCCATACATACATCCATTGTGTCAAGGACATTTGTACATATGTTACCCTCATCATTTTCAAAGCATTTTCTTTATAGGTGAGCCCTTGATGTCAGCTCCTCATTTCCCCCTCCCTCATGAATGCTTATTAATTTATAAATTCCCCACTCCCCACAGCTGTCTCCCTCCACCCATTTTTCTGTTGTCCATTCCCCTAGGAAGGGGTTATATGTAGATCATTGTGATTGGTTCCCCCTTTCTCGCTCTACTTTACCCTTACCCTTCTGGTATCTCTTTTCTCATACCAGTTCTGGGGGTGAGGGTAAGGGGGGTAATCTGTCCTGGATTCCCTGTTTCCACAGGGAATCTTGTTGTAGCAGTGCCCATGGTCTGTTCTAGTCAGATTTGTAAGGTAGAATTAAGGTCATGATGGTGAGGACGGCGGGGGGGGGGGGGGGGGGGGGGGGGGGGGGGGGGGGGGGGGGGGGGGGGGGGGGGGGGGGGGGGGGGGGGGGGGGGGGGGAGTGACATCAAAGAGCTAGAGGAAAGTTTCATGTTTCATTCGTGCCATACTGCACCCTAAATAGCTCATCTCTTCCTTGTGACCCTTCTGCAAGGGGATGTCCACTGTTTACAGATGAACTTTGGGTCTCTACTCCACATCCCCTCCTTATAAACATTGAAATGAGGTTTTTATCCTTGTTCTTTGATGCCTGAAACCTGATTCCATCGACATCTCATGGTCACACAGGCTGGTGTGCTACTTCCATGCAGGCTCTGTTGCACCTGAGCTAGATGGTTGCTTGTTTATCTTCAAGCCTTTAAGACCCCAGACACTATATCTTTTCATAGCCAGGCACCATCAGCTTTCTTCACCACATTTTCTATGCATACATTTTGTCTTCAGAGATCATGTTGGGAAGGTGAGCATCACAGAATGCTGGCTTATTAGAACAAAGTCTTCTTGCCTTGAGGAAGTACTTGAATCGAGGCCAAATGAAGACATGGGCCTCTTGAGTAGTATGGTTTCACTGGATATTTAGTCCTGAAAAATATAGAAAATTAAATAGCTCTCATCTGCTCTTAAATATTATTTGAAAATGGAATTTGATATTCACCTTTTATTCTTATATTTTTAAGTTGAATTTGCCTTTTAAGTAACCAAACTAGCTGGCTAAAATATTTTTTTAAAGGAAGGCTAGGTCTTTGAAAGTTGGATAATCTCTAAAATCACAAATAAGTCAATCAAATGGGGTTAATATTTGCAGGTCCTGTCTACAAAGAAAATACCTTTTTTTTGTTTAACATTCATCTATATGTGATGGTTTAAAATAACAAATTGATTTCTGGAGATATAGTTTTCTATAAAATGAGTATGTTGCACAACATAGTTAATATATGTAAGATATATATATTTATTTATTTAATATAGTACATTCTCTGTCACTGCTTCTATCAAGTCAGTTCTGACCTGACAGAAGTACATTACATACAAATAATGATGACTATATGTAAGTTAAAGTGTTAGGTTGAAATTTATCCTGCAACTCAGAATTTTTCTTGGTTTTGAGATAAGAC
>PVJH01032242.1:0-22795 GCA_004026705.1 Nesogale talazaci | reverse complement strand
CACATGTTAGTTGTATCAGGTTAGGCACAAGTATGATTTCATTATTGTTTTGGTGATTATGCACAGTTAAAGAGTTATATACAGGTTTCGAGTTGATATGGGGTAGGTCTGTGATGGTTAGAGATACTATCAGTTAGACACTCTGGGGTTCGGGGAGAGGTGGAGCTCAAACTGTCAATTTGGTTACAGCCAGATGACACCTTCTGGGTGCCATAAGCATTTTGGGTGTAAGAGACATAGCATAGAGAGAAAGAGAGCCTTCTTTGGCCCTTTGCCTTCTACTGGATCTTGTATCTTCCTCCTTGGTCTCCTGTGTACTGTACGCCAGGAGCCATCAGCAAACTATCAATGGTGGAGTCTGGATGTCAGTACCCACTAACCTGTGCCCTGTGCCCTGTGCTGCACCATCCTGCTTCCAGTCCATCAGTTTCCACAAGTTAAGAGAAAGCTGACTTGAACTGGACTGAACTTACCTATTTCTATAACTATGTAAACCACTTGATATAAATTTCTGTCTACATGTATGCAATGCATGCAAACATCACTGATTTCACTTCTCTAGAGAAACCAACTGAACACATTATTATGTATTGTAGGGTAGGTGTTACTGAGTTGTACAAATAGTTACGTGATTGCTACTTGCCAAAAACCTGGCAGTTCAAACCCAGACAAGGGCACTTCAAAAGGTCGCCCTGAAGATCTACTTCCAAAAGGCCATACCCAGCTGAGCCCTGGTAGCATAAGAGGTTGAGTGTGGGACTGCGGCCCATGGGCTTGGCGGTTCAAATCCAACAGCAGCTCTCAGGAGCAGCGCTGAGTAGCTCCCACAACCACAAAAGGGTAGTGATGTACCCCCCCCCAAAAAAAAACAAAAGGCCACACCCTTGAAAATCATATGGATTGCTTATGAAAACATAGGATCACTATAAAAAGGAATCAACTCTATGGTAATTAATAGCAAAAGGGCTTAATGCGAGATTGACAATGCAGGAAAGAGGGTTAGTGGAACTGACTCCCATTACCATTCTTCATAAAGTCTGAGAGTAGTCATTTATGCTTATTATTTTTAATTGGTAATTTAGGAATATTAGCGAAGTTTTTAATGCTTTTCTTCATTTCCCACAATCAGCATATATATATAGCATATGTGTTATTCCAGGTAGACTAGAGTAACAAATTCATAGACATGCACATGGATATAAGGAAAAGGTTTATATACAAGAGGAATGGGACATTGAGAATGCATCCCATCCCAGTCCAGTTCAAAGTCTTAAGTCCGGTATTAGCCCATATCCCCAATACCAGGCTATAAAGTCTCCTTCCGACTCATGAAGTCACAGGCCAGTGGGTGCAGAGTTCTGGCGCTGACAGAGGTCTCCCCAGGGCTCCTCACCTCTAGGGCTAAGGGTCCATCAACAGTATGCAGTGGTGGTAGAAGCAACTCAGCAGTGGCCAGGGTCTCCACATAGCTTCTGCAGCTTCAGAGGTCTGACTTCACCAGGACAAGCTTCTCTGTGTGGCTTCTTCTCCGGCTCCTCTTTCTCCTTGGATGCTGCCATTTTGTCTTGTCCATAGTTCAATGTCTCTGAGACTAACTCCCAAAAACTGGGGACATAACTTCACATCTCCATGAGGGAAATACTGTGAGATTTCGCAGGGGAAAGTCATGCCCACACGGAGGCCTCCTTGGCTACTCAATGACTATCTCCAGAATAAAAGGCTAGACTCCACCCCTACATCTCAATCATGAAATTAACATAAGCATATAACCGCCACAGCATATAAAATCAGAAGGAAGATGTTTAAAAACTAAATAAAAGCTAATTTGTAAGACTGAAAAATCAAAAGTTCTATTTCAGGTCCAATGGTGTCCTAATGGTATAGTCTAAGGGCAGGAGTTAGGCCAATGCAAAGTCAGTACTCCAAATCCACTAGTCATGCTCCAGGGAAAAATTAGGCCTCTTCCCACAAATATATGCATTGTGAGAAACCCACAGGGGCAGTTCCACTCCATCTTAAAGGGCAGCTACGAGTCAAAATTGACTCAATGGCAATGAGTTACTCTAGGTCCAGACAATTTTATAGCAAATTTTTCTAATACCTCAGGGACAAAAAGTCATAACAACCTCATATAAAAATCCAGAAAATAAGAAAAGATGAAATGTCCCTAATTTAGGATATTCGTTAGTGCTGACCCCAAACCACAAAGGAATCCTAAAACTCTAAATGAAGGGAAGTTACTGTTTACCAGATAGAGATTCTGTTTCAGGTGGTGAAAATACTTTTAAAACAGTGCAATGATTATTCATCATTGTAAATATAAATAATGTCATCAAATTGCATGCATAAAACTGGTTGAAGTGGCAAATTTGGCTACATAGAATTTACCACAATAAGCATTTGTTTAATCATAGCCCTATCTGTTTGGATTTTAAAATCCTAACTAAAATATTAGCAAATCAGAATAACAGCATGTTAATCATGTGGGGTAAATCTCTGAACTTCAGAAGATGGCTTATTAGAAAGTCTATAAATCTAATTTAGAGGTGTGTCATATTAAAGGAGAAAACAAAAGATTGTCACAAAAAATATGGAACAAGCATTTGATAGAAATTCATAGTAACATAAGAATCAACAATTTAAGCAATTAAGGACAGAAAGAATAGCTTTAATCTGATGCTGTGTGCATCATCCTAAAGTCAGAAAACATAACACAAAGGGAAAATTTTTATGTTTGCCCCAAAACTCCCTCATTGTCCCTTTTGTCTGGTAGTATTCTCCTGCCTACTAGAAAAAAAATAGGAAAAATGCTATTTTTAATATAAATCTACATTAATCTTCCTTTCAAAATTTGGCAGTTAATATTTGTCATTTTAAAAACCCTTGATTATTTCTAGTCCAATCATAAGATTCAGGCTTTGTTATTTTATGTTTCTTCTGCTAATAAATTAGTCAGATACATTTATAATTCATAAATGTACTGATGTAATATAAATGTTGTTTTGAGCAATGACATTATACACTACAGACTCAGCAATGTATTTTATTTATAAGCTATGGGCTAGTCTATTCATTGCCCAAACTGAAATAATATCAAAGATCACACCAGAAACAAAAATAAACTCCAGTTATTGCTTCTAACTTAAATTATGAGCTTGGCGTGCTTGAATGTGCTTCTATTGAAAGAAATTCCATAGCAAGAAGGAGAAGAGCAAAGGTTAACTAATGAAACCAAAAAGATATCGTGCCCAAAAAGAGTTCCTCAAATGATCCTGAGAAATGAATATCATGTGTTCAATTTATCGAGAAAATAAAAAGAACCTAAATGCAAACACAGGAGATTAGAGAAAATGAATTTTTTTCTTTCAATGCTACTCTTGGTGAACATTTTGCAAAATGTTTTACCTGAGATTTCAACACGAATGATGGTAATGACAACAGATACTTGTCATCACAAGGTCGATCCACCATCCCAACTGCTTTTCTGTGGACCAGCAGGCATTCTGGGTTGATGAAACAGAACACGAAGAGAGGAGAGCGAAAGGAAAGAGTCAAAACCAGTTCCTGCCCAGCCACCACCTGGCTGTCAATGAAGATGAAGGTTTGTGTACTGCTATGATGTCAAGCAGATTTCAGGGTCACTTCCAGATCAAGATGGACTAGGAAGAAAATACCTGCTCACCTACTTCCATAAATTAGACAATGAAAGCCATATGGGTCACAAGAGTCCAATCCACAAGCAATTATAGGCGTAATGCATAACCAGGTGATATTTCCTTGTATTTTCCCATGGGTAGGGGTGACTCAAATGCAAATGAAAACAGGTTTGCATGTTAATGGAGTTTGGGCTTTACCCTAATGTTCACCAACAGAAATGCAAGCAAATTCTTGTTGCTATTGATAGATAAGAAAAATATTCTTTTACATCAATGTACGCCTTTATATCTACCTATGACAGACTATTAAAAGTTAATCTCCTACAGTAAATAAAGGCACACTTTTCAGCACAACTTAGCACACAAATCTATTCAAAAGATTGTACATAAACTAGACAGGAACTCCTTAACACATCAGGATTCACAACTTCTCTTTTAGGCCTTTGGTTTTTTGAACATGGTCATATCCTCCTCTCAACATTTAGCATTCTCTTTCCATGACCATCCAAAATAAATTTTAAAAATAGAATCTAAGAAAAGAAGTGAGATCCTGCTGGCCCCCTCAGTGGAAAAGTGTTAGGTTTTCATGAGCCACTGGCTGCTTATCTACAATGCAGAGTAAAGCACAAATGGTCTTGTACAGACTTTCAAAATCTTTGAACATACTGAAGCTCTGTTTTTCCAGTGCTCAAGTTAATTTCTTATAAATCTCTTAGACATGGAGAGTAAATAAAATTTTAGATCAAACATCAGAATAGCTATGTTTAAGAGCCCCTAGCCCTGGAAGCATCGTGCTGTATGTGTTGAGCTGCCAGCCAGTTTGAAATCCCTATTCTACAAGAGTATGGAAAACAAAAGATTTCTCCCAAGCTGTCTTCCCCAAATACATGCCAAACTCAGCTGCTTGCTACGCGTGGCAAATGGCTAGACACTTGGAGGTCAACAGAAGGAGATAAGGGGTTATTCTCCCTAAGGATTTCCAGCCATCTAGAACAGGGTTCCTCAAACTTTTTAAACAGGGGGCCAGTACATTGGCCCTCAGAAGGTTGGAGGGCCAGACTATCGTAAAAAAAAAAAAAAACTATGAATAAATTCACTGCTGGGATGAGTCAGCTGCTAAGCAGAACAGCAGTGGCAGCAAAAAACACCTGGTGGGCAGGACAGATGTCCCAGGCAGACTGCATGTGGCCTGCAGGCCGTAGTTTGAGGATCCCTGATCTAGAGCGAGCAGACTGTATAGTCTGTCCCATCCTAAATAGGACCCACTTCCTTCTAATAAGGATAGGCATTTGTTTCCCTGAAGGAGGACCCAGGAGGACAAGCCCACTCAAGCAGGACCAAGGTTAGACTGCCATGTTGAATTTAGGGTCCTCCCTTCTTGTCACGTGTATACCCGTAGTCCCTCCCCTGCCTATTACGTGTACACCCCTAGCTCATCCCCTTCCTGTTACGCGCTTGCCTGCTGTACATCCCCTTCCTGTGACGTGTGTGGATACCTGTAACCACATCTCCTAAAGAGATATAAGCCGTGGTTAGCAACAGGCACACTCTCTCCTGCTCTCTCGCCACCAAGGGAGGCAGAGGTGAGCATGCTACCATGAAATGTGCCTGACTTCATTATTTTTTTCTTTCTTTTTGTTTGTTTGTATTTTGGGCATCACTGCCCTCAGGTGGTGGGAGTAGGTGGCCCAGCCTTTGCTCCGTGGAGCTGGAATCGAACCTCCATCCCAGTGGGCCGCAGTCCCACGCACAACCACTGCACTGCCGGGGCTCAGCATGACTCCATTCTTTCAATCTCGCTTCTGTCTTTCATATTTTCTATGACTCGACTATAATCTTGACCTAGGATCACTGTACAATTGCGTCTAATGGATCTGTGATGATGTGTGAGGGGCGGGCTTCCCTGGCACAAGATGATGAGGAATGATGAGGCTTTCAGCTCTCATAGAGTTACAGTCTCAGAAGCCCAACGGCTCTGCCTTGTTCACAGTTCTTGCCAGGTGTTGCCATTTTGACTTTGACCCATCGTGACCTTATGCACAACAAATTTAATGCTACAGGTATAAGTATTATGTCGGTCACAATAGTTCCTGTGCTTGAGGCTGGAGTTGCCGCCCCAGTGTCAATCCATTTCCTTGAGGACCTTTGACTTATTCTCTGTCCCTCGACCTTACCAAGCATGATGTCCTTTCCTTCTCCAGTGATTGCTCTCTCCTGATAGCACAGCCTAAGTATGTAAGTGCAAATTTAGTCGCCCTTGCCTCTAACGGAGCACTCTATCTTCAAAATAGACTCAGTGGCAATGGGTTTGTTTTCGTTTTGTCTGGGACAGGGCAATTTCACCACAAAAGGAGCCATGTGGAACCAGTGGCTAAAGATAGGTCACCTCACCCACCAGCCACTTCAAAGGAGACTGCTATGGCCGTCTGCTTCTGCAACACAGTCCTACACAGTCCAGAAGTCAGACTCAGCCCAGGGACAATGGTGTTTTGCTTTGCTTTGTTTTGTTGGTCTGATTTCCCATCCCAAAAAGTGATAGTAGGAACTTGGCTAGAAACAAATCTGTAAGATGAGAAGCTTGACAATACTTGATTTTGAGACTCGTGAGGTTTGACATGAAAATCAGAGCAGATGATACATGAAATCACTCTGATGTGTATTGGCAATACAATGACAAAATATTTGAAACTCAAAAGCTCAAACTCACTGTGGTGGACAGGCTTTGTTCACTTACGGACTTAGTGATAATAGTCGGTCTCTGGGAAGGTTGCTGACCAGATGGAAAACTCCAAGATGAGGTAACTAAAATCCATGTCTTTTCCTCACAATCACACCTTGGAGTCGGGGTGCAAGACTAGGAGAAAGGCAAGGAAAGGGACCCCACCAAGGTATAAGCAGATATATTCCTTATATGGAGATGGCATTTAAGAAGAAGCAGTTGAAAATAACTGCATAGAGACAAACAGAAACCATTGTGCAATGCCGTATTTCTAGTAACACGAGTAATGTGTCAAATATTCCTTTAGTTATGAGAGAATTAATTTTTCTTTGTGACTTTAAGAAAAACTTCAAGGAAGAGAGGACATTTGAGAGAACTTGAAGGATGAGACTTTCTGCAGGCAAAGCATAATAAAATTATCATCTACCAAGAAAAAGAAGGAGGGCTTTCTATTCTCTCTTTTCACAGAAAAGTTCTAGGAATAGAACTTTAATCTACTCAACCAACCAGAAAGACTGTCCTCACTTTCCATTATCATTAAAACAATCAAATGTAAACAGTTGCCCAGCTCCTGTGACAGTTAAGCTGATAATGATGGGTTTCTTTGTTATGGAAGTGCAGTTCCTTGTGGGTGTGTATGTCAACAGAAAAAGATAAGAGGCAAAGTCGTAGTGGTGCTTAAAAGAGCATTCTGAGTGTCTTTAATTCTGAGGTGTGTATTTTGAATCTGTATCCATGTAAGGTGAGAATGAACGTGGGAGATAAAGAGCAATTCCAGGACACTGGATAGCTATTATGACTCCTCTTGGTTTTCTTCGGTTAACTTCTCTTTGGACTCATAATGTTGGAGACCTGCTCCATGCAGACTTGATTTCAACCAAACTTCCATACTAAGAAGAAAGATCTGGTGACTCAGTTCCAAAAATATCCAATGAAAACCTTATGAGCCACAGGGGTCAGATCAGCAATATTGCTTTCTGAAATGCATGAAACCACCATTAGTAGCAGCCAGATCTTCTCCAGCTAACAATAGCAGAAAGAAGACTGGGCTGTCCTGGCACTTAGTTGACTTTTGCAGAGATCTGGCAAGTCTGCTCCTCAACAACAAAAGACTTCATTGCATATGTAGAAATATTGTGTCTCACACACACACACACACACACACACGAGGATACCCCCCCAAAAAAAACAGATTTTTCCCCCTAAGCTATATAGTCAATTTTTTCCCCAAACAACCTAATCACCTTCAACGTGCCCTCATTACACTTAATACGTTTATTAAAACTGGGATTTCATACTTGGAAGCATTTTTCACATTCATCTGTTTGGATGGCTGTCAGCACCTCCTTTGTTTTCCTACTCACCTAAGTCACCAAATGACTGTTCTTTCATGTCCCTCTTTATTCATGGAGACAAAAAGAAGTCTCACAGAGTGAGGTCAGGTGAACAAGGTGCATGGGGCAAGAGGCATCCTGGTTTTGTTTTTTTTTTCCTTTTGCCAAAACTGGTACACTGAGATGGTTGCATTGAACAGGTGATTTAGCGTGGTGGTAAAGTGAGTCCTTTGTCTGCCACAAACCAGGCCTTTGTGTGTGTGTGTGTGTGTGTGTGTGTGTGTGTGTGGTCACACACTGTTATACAATATTTTCAGAACTTCTAAATAGAAAGTTTTATTATAAAGCAGGTCATATTTATAGTCTGACCTGGTGAAATGAACTCCAGAATCCCCCTCACATTTAAAACAAAAAAAAAAGGTCAGCAGTTTTTATATACATACCTTCGAAAAATGAAGTTTTAGTCTTTAAATGAATACAATTTTACTGATCCAGAATCTAGTGCAAAGACTGCCTAGATGGTTTTCCATTTGTTTTCTAACAGCTGCCCTATGGTGAGAAAAGTCAGGCACAGTATGTACTCAAAGCTATAGAAATGTCAACATGTGCTACACTGATATGTTAATTCCAATAGTAGTGATTCAGAAATACAGATTGCATATATACCATATGTTTCTTAAATATTTATGAAATTTGAAGTCATGAAAATAATTGCTTAATTTAAAAGTTAAAAATCAATTACTACAATGTGCATGCTAAGTTTTAAGCATTTAAAATTTCAATTTGCCACATATTCTATTATCAAAAGGATAGTTAACATAGAAATAAATTCTTATGGGTTATCTATTTTGCCAAAAAATAGTACGTTGGGCATATAAACACATTAGTGTCAATTCTCTTTTTTTGCTATTTAAACCTTGTCTTTTATTATTATTATTATTATTATTATTATTATTTTCCTTTAACAGCAGCACTACTACCATTTTAAACTGGTTGTAGGTGGAGATCTGTCATATGCACTTCATTACATTTAGCAGAAATATTGGTCTATCTTGCTTCAGCAACTTCCCCTTAAGCTCCAGAAATGATCATCAAATTGTCTGTTTTCAACAAGCAACAAGTTGGAACTTTTGTGCTACTACCTTGATTCAAGGAGTAGGGGATAACAACTTGGACTGGGATAAGTAACAAAGGGATGATAAATGAATGGAAATTAATTATTCTATAAATAGAGAGTCAACTGATTTGGGTATAGTTGATGAGAAAAAACAAGACACAGGTTTCTGAACTGAATTGAATAAAGCAAAAATGAATTTTCACTTCCTTAGAAGGAATTTCAGCTGGTGGAACTGGTTTGGGAATGTCTAGAACAGGCTTTGGGATTAGGAATTGTTGGTTGTGACATGTCTATACATGTCACAGCTAGTAAAGAAGTCGAGTGAGCAAGCAATCAATTCTTAGAGATTACTTGTTTTGTGAAGAACATTATCCTAGGCACTATAGACATATTGTACGTTTGTCCTCCTGTGGTGCACTGCGTGCTGCTGGGAAGCTGGACACTCTGTCACTGGAATTTCAAATACCAGCAGGGTCATCCCAAATGAACAGGTTTCAACAAAGCCTCTGGACTCAGCACAGACCACTTAGGATGAATTAGCCGCTTGTAACCTAATAGACAGCATAGAAATTTCCTGAATAGAAGCAGAACCGTGTCAGGGATAGTTCCAGAAAAGCCTCTCAAGTTGGAACATATGCAAAATCGGATTGAGGAAGACAGCGAACTTCTCAAAGTGGAGTGGGCCTTAATGACGTGGATAGCATGATCCTGCAGGAGTGGCGCTTTCAGGACCTCCATTTGCTGATGGAGCATGCCTGAAACTGAAGTGGGAGTTGAAATGTATGAGGCATGAATTTGGAAAAAAATGAAAGCTCTCAAAAATAAAAGATTGATGTTCTAGGAATCAGTGAGCTTTAATTCACTGATAATGACCATTGGAATCAGAAAAGCTGGTTCAAAATTTAAATGTCAAAAAAAGATCGAAAGTGGATGTGTAGCAGAGCCTCTGTTAAACGTTCTCCTACAAAACTTTGAACAGAGGAACTTATTTTAATTATTTATATTATATTATTATGTATCATAATAAAAAACTTTAAACATTCTCCTATGAAATTTTGAAGAGCAGTGAAACCTGAGTTCTAGGCCTACCCTGAAAAATGGATGCTTTAGCTAATTACCTCTCTGGTGCATCAGATGGAGGAATTGAGACAAAGAATCCTGAATAAAGCAGTGGATTCTGTGCTACATGGCGTTCACCTGCAGAGCCACTCCTTTCCTCGGCTCTCTGGACTGTAGGGGTGAACTGATGGCCCCTTCCTTCTCAACTCCTCTTCCTAACACAGGTGCCCCATAACAGGGGAGTTGAGTATGAATTTGAGTGAGAGAATTCACTGGCTTCTGCATCCCGATGGCTGACAGGGTTCCAACTGGGTGGAAGAGATTTCAATTGACTCTTGACTGACTTTCAGTGTCCAGTGGCAACTCTTGGTGAATGGATTATAGCTGAGCTTCCACAGGACACTGAAGGAATGGGGCCCTGGGGGCAAGGGCCAAGCCTGGAGAGATGTGGATTCAGAGGTCTTGTGTTGGGGGAGAGAATTACCATGGCAGAAATTGGGTGTATCTTGGGGAGATCTATAATTCAGATATCTATCACCTGTCAACCTGTTGACTTATATCGACATAGAATCTATGCCAGTGGTTCTCAACCTTCCTCTTGCCACAACCCTTGAATACACTTTCTTAAGTTGTGGTGATCCCCCAAACATAAAGTTATTTTCATTGCTACTTCATAACTGTAATTTTACCACTGTTATGAATCATAATGTACATATATGATATGCAGGGTGCATTTTCATTGCTACAAATTAAATATAATTAACAAAAACAATATGTAATTATACCATGTGAAAGATTTACTTCTATTTGGAAATAAGTGAAATTTTGTCTTGAAGCATGGTGTAGCATGGGTAACAGTCTTAAAAAAAGAAACACATCTTTAAAGTTTCCATTATTAATATACTTCATGAAAACCAGTAACAGTGAATAGTTTGCAATATCTGTATATTCATCAAGTGGGATGCTAAATACTGGAAGTGGAGCAGATTTAATTTTTTGTATTACCTGATCTAGAATATAAGCTGACGTATCATCAATTCTTCTGCAGACAGTGTCATTAGAGAAGGAAATTGTACTCAATTTCATAAAAAAAATTCGTCTGTGATTATAACTTGAACAATGTCTTTGGTCACTGGCAACAGTAAATTCTCATCAATGGTGTGAGGTTTCGTAGCTCTGGTTATTTTGAGTGCCACCAAATATCAAACATCATGGCTGCTATGTTTTTGTTTTTGTTTTTGTTTTTTGTGGTACTTGCCACCAGTTTCAAGTCTGGAATCAGCTTTGTTTCTAAAACAGTTGGTGTCATTGCCAGCAAAGCTCAGATGCCTGCTATCAAAGTGGCATTTTAATTTGTTTGGCTTCATAGATTCAGCTGATAGATCTTCACAACAAATAACACATTGTGGTTTCTCAATTCCTGCTGTAATTATTGAGGTAAAATCACACTATAAAAAAATCCTCACTATATTTTCTTTTCTTAAAGTTCTTCTGTGCACGATTCATTGTCATGGAATGGTTTGCTAAAGAAAAGAATATATAGCAATAGTTCTAATAATATGAAAGATGATACATGGCATAATTCAGTCAATACAGTTCATTAAAGTTTCCTATGATTTACCATTCTGTGGCTGTTTTTACATATCTGTTACTAACACAAGGAGATAGTATTCACATCAACCACAGCTGAATATAAAAAGACCTATCGGCATCCAGATTAAGTTTCCATTATATATATATATATATATATATATATATATATATATATAGCAGTAGTTGAATTTTACAATATATGATTTCACATTGTAGTTCATGAAATGTTTGACCTCCAACACTGCTGCTTCCAACACAGCAGCTGCTTTCTACACAGCAGCTACTCTCTACACACATGTAATTGGTCTGTATTTAAGTACACTATGATGGTGCCAACCACGTCACATACACATGTATTTGTATGGGGTGTAGGTGATGGGGTTAGTGCGATGATATCATCATGCCAGGTACACACATGTGGGTGTATGCATGTGGGCAGATCTGCCTGGAGATGGATAAAGGAGCGGTGTTCCAGTTCCTAAGATCATCAGAAAAACGTGACTTCTAATGGTCTTAGACGATGATAAAAACATCATTCGACCCCCAAAGGGATCATGGTCCACAGGCTGAGAACCACTGATCTAGGCCGTACACTGATAACCAGGGTTGGGGAAAAAAATAGCTCCAGTGTGTATGCAGACAGTGATCCACAGAGACTCTTCTCCCCCTCCTTATTTCAGTTGTGCCCATTGTCTGTTACATCCAGGAGACTTGGGAGCCAGTCTTGAAATTGAGATTTTGAAGAGGCAGTGTTTAATTATTTTCTGCCTTTGGCTCCTCTTTGGGGTAGGATGGTGCCAAATTGCCTGGCCACTTCTGACCCTCCCACTTCTACAGTAAGTGCATGAGGATTGCTTTGTGACCAAAGACAAATATAAAAATCCACAAAAATGCTATGTCTGTAAAGCAAAAGTCATTTTCCTGCACATATCAAGAAGCAAGGGGCACAGCTGAATGAACTGGAATTCATAGAGATGTAGATTCAGAGGAGGTCTTGGAGGAGGAGAAAGCTTTGGGTCCTCCCATAAGGGAGATTGGGCCTATGATCCGAAGCTACGTATGCAACTGGAGTAACATGTTTATAGAAAACAGAGGTGGCTCTCCAGGAAACCAGGAAAGCCCTACAAAACCAATCCAATGAAACAAACAAGCAAACTGGAAATAATTCAGCAACTCAAATAGAAATTCAAAGGGCAGCTAATGGGATATTAGAACTGGATAACACTTTGAAAGAACTAAATATAAGGATTGGAACAATGGAAAAACAATCAGTAATCTGGAAGACAAATCTCTCTAGGCCAAAATACAAGAAAATCAAATTAGTTTTTTTTTAAAGTTCAAAGAGTTAAATAAAAGCTATTTTGGGGACACTATAAAATGGAACAATTTCCCGGGGCCGTAGTGGTAGTACCCGGGACTATGGCTGACTGGAATGGACGTTCAATTCCGACAGTGGCTCCACAGGAGCAAAGGCTGGGTCTCTTACTCCCACCACCAAAAGGCAGTGATGCCCCCCCGCCCCAAATGGAACAATTTGATGAATATCCAGGAACAGAAAGAAATGTTAATTACAGAGAAACTAGTTGAAGTATTAAAGGAATTTTCCTAATGCTATGACAGAACACCCACAGAACTTCAAACAAAAGTGATTTCCAAAGAAAATCATAAAATTTGCTAACATCAAGGAAAGGAAATAGTCCTAAGATCAGTCTAGGAAAAAAGAACAGGATACAAACATAAAGACATATAAAGGCCAACGGATAAGGATACGTGCAGCTTTCACTATCAAAACCATGCAAGCAATATTGCAGTAGATTGATGCATTCAAAAATGTGGAACTCATGCCAACCAAGAGTCCTGCATTCAGCAAAACTATCTTTCAAATATGAGGGACAAATAAAATAATGTCAGATAAGGAAAGACTAAAGAAATATGTGAAAGCAAAACCACCTTTAAGAAAATACTAAAAGGAGTTCTTTGGGCAGAGTCAACCACAAAAACAGACAGCAACCTAAAATTATTCTAAAAGACATTATTATGTAGAAAACATATTTTTGCTATTCTTTTCTTTTGTTCAGTTTTCCAGTGGCTTATCAATTTTGTTAATCTCTTTGCACATATAACTTCTTGCCTTGTTGATTTATTTTATGATTCATTTTTTCTCCTCTAATCCTTATTATTTCTACCAGTGTCTGAGTGTTTGTTTCACTGGTATTTGTCCAATTTTTTTGGTTAAGTTATTAATGTGATTCTTTCTTCCTTTTTGATGTGTGCAGTTATTGCTATGAACTGTCTTTTGCTATGCCTTGGAGATATTTTAGTTTTATCCTCATTTGTTTCAAGGAATTTTTCTATTGTGTTCTTTATTTCTGCAATTATCCAGTGGGGTTTTTCTGTTTTGTGTTTAAAGTAAAGTGATCTTTAATTTCCACATTTTTTACTTCAGGGTGTTGATTATCCTTTGTTTGATTTCTAACTATAATAGCACTGTGATATATATATATATATATATATATATATAGAGAGAGAGAGAGAGAGAGAGAGAGAGAGAGAGAGAGGAGAGAGAGAGAGAGAGAATTTCAACAAGCCTACAACATGCAAAGAAATAGAGAAATAGACCCAGACATAAAAATTTATCAACCTTTAAAAGTGCAGGACAAGATGGTTTCACTGGGCAATTCTACCAAGCCTATATGACCTGTTTCACAATATATAAAAAGAACAGGATACAGATATAAATATACTACCAAACTTGTTTTATGAAGTAACTATAACCCTGATGTCAAAGATACCACTAGAATTGAAAACTATCAACAAATATATCTAATAAATATAGCCACCAAAATTTTCAATAAAATTCTGGGCAAAAGAATTCAGCAAAGTATTAAAAAATACAACACAATCAAGGAAGAGCCTTATCAGATTTGCAAAACAGTTTAATATTAGAAAACAATCAATAAAATTCCCCAAATAAAAAAGGATAACAACTATACGATCAAATCAATAGATTAGAAAAGGCATTTGATAAAATCCAACATTCCTCTTGATAAAAATGTTCAATAAAATATGAATAGAAGAGAAATTCTTCACCATAATAAAGACTGTACATGTGAAGTCAATGGATAGCGTCTCACTTAATGGCTATTAATAGACTATATTCCCTATTTTGAATAGGAATAAGATAAGGTTGCCTTTTATCACAACTCTAATATAGTTCTGGAAGTCTTAGTCAGAACCATACAACACCAAAAAGATATTAAAGGCATCCACATTGACACATAAGGAACAAAAGCCTATTTTCAGATGACATAATCCAATATATAGAAAAGCCCATGCGGCCTGCGGACTTAGTGGTTCAAATCCAGCAGCAACTCTCAGGAGCAGCGCTGGGTAGCTCTCACAACCACCAGAGGGGAGTGATGCTCCAAAACAAAAAAAAATTTACAAATCAGAAAAATCCAGAGATTCAATTTAAAGATTCCTTGAACTAATTGAAAAGTTGACATTGTATCAGTCTATAAGTTCATCATACAGAAATCAGTTGAATCTTGAATATTTAATGACACTGGAAAGGAAATTAAAAGAACAATATCACTTACAATAACTAACCAAAGATAAAATATGTCGTAACAAATCTTACCAGAGAAACAAAAGTCTTCTTCAAAGAAAGCTCCAAAACACTTATAGAAAAAACAAAAACAGACTTACACAAATGGAACAATTTCCACACCCCTGGAGAGGAGGGCTAAATATAATGAAAATGTCAGTAATGCCAAAAAAACACTTACATAAATCCAGTACAATTCTGATCAATTCCCAGCACAATTCTTCAAAGAAATGGAACAACTAATAGCCAACATTATATGGGAAGGAAAGAAACTCCAGATAAACAAAACACTATTTAAGCCCCACCCCCAAAAAACCAGCAAGAGACCTTTCACCCCGAGATATTAAAAACAATTTTATGGTCACAGTAATCAAAGTAGCTTCTTATTGATACAGTGATAAACATAAATACCAATAGATTAGAATTGATAACCCAGCAATACAACCGAGTATCTATGGATATCTAATCTTTTACAAAGGGCTAAAACACATTAAGAGGGAAAGAGATAGCCTTTTCAGGAAATTATACTGAAAAAAATGGATTACCTACTTGCAAAAGAATGAAACAGGGCCAATATTTCACACCATGTACCAAAATACACTCAAGAGGGTTTAAAGACCTAAATATTAAAACTAGAGCCATAAAGATCATCGATGAAAGCATAGAGACACACATAGAGAATCTAATACAGGCATAACTTCACTAGAGCAAATAATGAAAAATTATCCACACTACAGCAGACAAAATAGAGTACTGGGGCCTTTAAAAAAGATGATAACATGCACATCAAAAGACTTCATCAAAAGGATTGAAAGGGAACCCACATATTAGGGAAAATATTTAATACTGAAATATCAAATAAAAGTCTAATTTTTTTAAAAACTACAGAAAAAATATAAATAACACAACAAAGTAATAAAAACAAGACATGAATGGCAAATTTATTAAACATGACATCCAACTAGCCAACAAGCATAAGAAGATATGCTTGAATTCATTAGCAATAAGAGAAATATAAGGAAACAACAAACCGATAACACATCACATCCACATTCTAAGCAAAAGCAAACAAGTCAAAAAAATAAAAAATGCTGGAGAGGATGTGGCAAGGTTGAAACACTCATACATTATTGGTGGGATGGTACAACCACCACAGAAATCAATATGGCACTTCGTTAAGCAAATGCAAATACAGGTACCTATGACCGTGCAATATACTTGGGGTATATCCCAAAGAAACAAAGAACAAACTATGAATAGAAGAAATGTACACTTATGTTTACTGACGCAATTTCTCTATAATAGCAAAAATATGGAAATAATAAAAACTCTATAGAATGGATAACAAACTGGTACATACATACAAGGGAATATTACACACCAATTAAAAACAATGATGAGCCTGTTAAATACCTTAAGACATGAGCAGAATTAGAGAACAGTATGCTTAGCAAAGTTAATCAAGCTCATAAAGACAAATATTTTATGAAACCATTACTATAAAGAAAAATGGTGTTCATATCAAAGGATAATATGCTAAACACTACAGCGAGACCAGAGATGGGAGTGAGAATGGGGGTAGGGCCAAGGGAGGGATAGGAAACTATGGAGGGAAAAAGAAGAAGGTTGGAGGAAAACATACACACACACCTATCAGAGTTGGTTTAATGGGATGCTATTACTGGTCGACTTGGTGAGATGGGTTGTCCAACGCAACGCATATATTTTTCTTTCTAGCTATTTATCCCACAACCCCCCAAAAATGTAGTCGATCCCTTTTGCTATATATAGCCAAGTCAACATATATTATGATGGGAAGCGATGAGGGTAAAGCTCAACATAAATAAATTAAAAAGTGAGAGAAAGGGTCACAGCCTTAAATGACCTTCAGACTCCTTACCTATCCTATCTAAGCTATGATCTGAGTGTCTGTAAAAGGAGGAAAAAACTGAAGAATATAGATTCTTCAATGACATACAGCTTTGTTTCCAAAAGCAAAAAATAAAATGGTTTAGTATGCTGGAAATGATAGGTTCAAGAGCAATGACTTACCCATCATCAAAAAAGACATTTTAAGATCTTTTGTGAAGTATCATGCTGTCTGTTTTAGGATATCTATCTTCATACAAAGAAATCCAGTCAAAACACTATTAATCAAATTTATGCACTGATCAGTAAAGCTAGCAAGGCTGATAAGGAAGGACTGTACCAATGTCTTCAATCTGAAACTGATGGAGCATAAAAATCAAGATGCATTGATAATTATTAGTTATTGGAAGTTATTAACAGAAAGAAATATTTGGAAAACATAGTCTTGATGATAGAAATGAAGATGGAGAGCTCACAGGACAGAAATTTGCTAGAACAGTGACTTCTTCATAGCAAATGCCCTTTTTCAACAACACAGACTATAAATAAGCACATGAACTTCTCCACAATAATCAACTTGACTGCATCTGTGGGAAGTGATGATGGAGTTCAATATTTGCAGCTAAAATGAAAACAAGGGCTGGCTGTGGAACAGATTGAAGCTGAAAAGGAAATTAAAACAAGTCCATGCTAGTGAAAACATGACCTTGAATCTATTCCACTTGGTTTTTGAAAGCATCTCAAAAAAAGATTTGACTCATTGAACACTAATGACAGAAGAACTGATGATGTCATCGGTATCATTAACGAAGAAAGTAAAAGGTCATTCAAAAGGCAGGAAAATAAGAAAAGATCAAAGCGGATGTCAGAAGAGACTGGAAACCTGCTTCCAGTCATAGAGTAGCGAGGGCAAATGGAAGAGACTATGAAATCAAAGAGCTTAGTAGAAAATGTCAGAGGGCAACTAGAGAACACAAAGACAAATATTATAATGAAATATGCAAAGATCTGGATTTAAAAAACTCAAGAGGAAAGAACATAGTTTATCTTAAATTAAAAAAAAACTGAAGAAAAACTTCAAACCTTGAATTATAGTACTGAAAGATCCTATGAACAAAACATCGAATGATACAGGAACTATCAAAAGAAGATGGAAAGAATACAGAAAGTCACAGGATCAAAAAGAATTATTTCACATTCCACCATTTCAGGGAGTAGCAAGTGAACAAGAACCAATGGTGTTGAAGGTAGAAGTCCAAACTTTCCTTAAAGTATTAGCTAAAAACAGTGCTCCAGGAATTGAAATGTTTCAATTGTTGAAGCACTGGAAGCACTCACTTGTTTGTGCGTGAAAGAAATCTATATTTTTACCTATCCCAAAGAAAAGTGAGCCAAGAAAATGGTCAAATTGTAGAACAATATGATTGTAGTCACATACAAGCAAAATTTTGCTAAAGATCATCCAACAATGGTTAAAGCAATACATTGAAAGGGAGATGTCAGAGGTGCAAGCCTGAGTCAGAAGAGGACATGAAACAAGGGGTATCATTGCTGAAGTCAGTTGGATCTTGGCCGAAAGCAGAAAATACCAGAACAAAGTTTACCTGCACTTTATTAACTATGCCAAGGTCTTTGAGTGTGTGGGCTATAACCAAGATGGATAACCTTGAGAAGAATGGGAAGTTCAGAACACTTGATTATGCTCATGTGGAACTTGTATTGAGAGAAGAGCAATTGTACCAAAAGAACAAAGGAATAGTGCATGACTTAAAATCAGGAAGGGTGTGTGCTAGGGTTGAATTCTCTCCCCATATGAATCAAATCTGTATGCTGAGCAAATCGTCAGAGAAGCTGGCTTATAGGAAGACAAATACAACATCAGTGTTGGAAGAAGGCTTATCAGCAACCTGTGATATGCAGTTGACACAAACTTGCTTACGGAAAGTGAGCAGGACTGGAAACCCTTGCTGATGAAGATCAAGGATGGTAGCCTTCAGAATGTATTGTGAATCGATGTAAAGAAGACCCAAATACAAATGAACCAACAGAGTAATATCATGATAAATGGAGAAAAGGTTGAAGTTATCGTCTTGCTTGACTACAAATCAATGCTCGTGGGAGCAGCAGTGAAGAGATCAATATAAGTTACATTAGGTAAATCTACTGCACAAGACGTCTTTAGAGTGTTAAGAGCTCAAGAGAATTGTGTGGTTTGCGAAAAAAGAAAGAACAACTATATGAGCATGTTTTTACATAAGAATGTGGAATAGAATAAAAATTGAATGAGAAAATAAGATAAAACTCAAATCAGTCAATTTGTTATCTTTTCCTGGTGAGGTGGTATATATATAGAAAATCAGAGGTTGAGAGGAAATTTTAACCAAGAATTCTAAAGAAGTCTTAAGTTGACTTTGACCCATTGTGGCCTTATATAAAAGAATGAAACATGTAATGGGTAATGGTATTGCATCCTATTAATGACCACTAGTATGTTTGAGTCTGTTGTCAACAGGCATTATGCATAGTGATCTCATTAGGGGTTTCCCTAGTTTTTGTCCACACTAAGCCAAAACTTCTCCATTCCGCCAACCATTTGCCAGTTTGTTGTACTGTGATGACTTGCTTGTTGTGATGATTCTGGAAACTATGCCACTGATATCTCAAATACCAGTAGTGGACAGTTTTCAGTGAAGCTTCTAGATGAAGGCATACTTGGAAGATAGTTTTGCTTCAAAAATTAGCCAATGAAAATGAACATACATCTTAAGAGTAGAGAAATACCTTTTCTTTTTTTTTTTTCACTTAGTATGACCCCTGAAGTTGGCATAGAATGATAATGTCACAAATTTGTCTAAAATCTGCAGGCCAGAAACCTAGAAAAGTGGGTTTTATGGCTGTGACATTAGAGGGACTTTAAGGTTCATAATTTTAAAAGAAATTCATCCTTAAATTTGACATTATGAAGATAGTCTAGCCAATTACACGTTGACAGTGAAGACTATGGGCCACTGAGAACTAGAACCATGCCTATTTTTAAAACTCTTTGCTTCTAGTCTAGTCTCTGGCATATAATATGTATTCAATGAATTTTTTCTGGAAAAATCAAATGAGATGGTAAAAAAAGAATTGTGAAGCTGTGTTTATTGTGCTCCAGAAGCCTGGCATGATTGTATCATAGATCTGAGATGGATCAGGAGATACCCTCCACATTTTCTTGAGTGCACTCATCTCCATCAACTGCGTTAATCAAAAGCTTGTTTTCTTTTGACACCATCATATCCCCTTTCTACAGAATGTGGCCTCTCCTGTTCTCGCTTACTTAGTGGAATAGGAAGTGATACCACATTGAGATTGGCCCTGCCATATCATTTTTATAAATAACCTTTCCTTTTCTATCTATTTTTAATGTTTAGTGTCAGGTACCAACCAATTTCCGTGACACACTTTCACCAATCTTATTTCAACAATTGGCTTATAGATTACTGGTCTATGTTAACTTCAATAAAAGCTGATAAATTTTGTTTTAATTTAGGGATGCTTTTCATTCCCTTAATTTTGCATTTTCTTTATCTTTACATTACCAGCATGCTTATTCGTGGGATCCCATCCTTATCTAGAATGAAGTATCTCTAAAATGTTAGTATCAGTTATACTAATGATAGTCATTATGATTTGTATTATTATGTGAGTTGGCATGAAGTGTTTTTGTTTGGGGTACTAGTATTTTCAATGTTCTTTCCCCTAGGGGAAATTTACTTGTGAATTCATTCTTGAATTTGAACTAACTTTTGAATTCGCTTGACTCTCTATCCACTCTCAGCATCATGTTTTGTGATTAAAACTAGACATGTTAAAGGTATTAACGGCTTACATCTTTTGATTTTGTGGTGGACCTGGTATGCCAAGCCTAGGCTTTAATACATCTGCAATCTCAATGCATGTACTGCCAGTTATAAAGCCAATCGCCATCATGCCAGTTGTGACCTATGCTGACACATGAGTCAGAGTGGAACTTCCCTCTATAGGGTTTTCAATGGCTGATCTTTCTGAAGCAGATTTCATGGCCTTTCTTCCTTGAGAAGACTCAAAGTTGCAACCTGTTGGTTAGCAGCTGAGCGTATTAATCATTCACATAACTCAAGAACTCCAGCCGGTTAAGAAGGTTATACAGCACATT
Organism: Nesogale talazaci; assembly: GCA_004026705.1. NCBI lineage: Eukaryota > Metazoa > Chordata > Mammalia > Afrosoricida > Tenrecidae > Nesogale > Nesogale talazaci. The sequence goes on along the minus strand of PVJH01032242.1, from coordinate 1,664 downwards.
AAGTATTATGAAATGTATGTGGTCTGTATCAACCAGATCTCTCCTGTTTTCTGCATTTCACATCACATGAAATTTTGGTTCAGCAGGCCCAATCCATATATCTATCTGTTGTGCCCTCAGTTTTATTTCCACTTCCTTTTATGTTCAACAGATACCATTTTCTGAGTTACCGACCTTTGTGGCAATAATTCAGTCAACATTTATTTCAATTAAAAAATATTTGTACCTTCATCTATTATCCTTCATATTGGTTTCCTTCCTATCACTCCCTCCGCAAGCCATCTCTGCCCCACCCCCCACCCCCCAATAATAGCAGTACCTTGCTCTAGATCTATTTGTTACCTGATATCTCCTGGAAAAGATCTGTTTCTTGAAAGTTTACATTCCTACACATACCACCTATTTGTTGTATGATTTCAGAGTAACGTATTTCATTGTGAGGCTTGGTTTTTTTCATCTCATCTGTGAAATACAAAAATAATACCCATCTCAAAGGGTTGCTGAAGAATCAAGTGAAATAATGGTTCATTGTTTGTCTTTTCCACTGCTTCTTTGTAGTGTTTCAGCCTAAGCTATTTGAAGCCAGCTTGTCATATTTTCCATTCCAGATTGTTAACCGATGCTCTAACAAGGACTAGAATCACTTAGGCAGCATAATCTAATGCACATTGCAGAAACACATTAGTGATAGAATTTTTTAAAAATCAGACTAGAGATAGAGATAGGTTGCTATCCCAAGGAAATTTTTCTCTAGAACTGTGGAGACTTCTTTGGTAAGAAAAATGAGAAGAGTTGATTTTGAAAATAATTAAGAGCCAACTTGGGCATTACATGAATTTAAAGAGTGCAGTGGTTGATCTACAAAATAATGGGGTTCGAGTGAGTGATCTCCAGGTCCCTTACAGGTTTAGGAATCTGTAATCTGCATTTCCCCTTAGTGTGACATCCATGGTCTGAGATCCAGTGTCTGCTGATCTCCTGCAACATGAGGCAACAACTCCAGGATGGCACTATTTCATCAGACAAAGAAAAATTTCTTGTTGCAAATGATTGTACTATTAGTTTTTGAGAGAAAACTCAATGATCTGCTTAGTGTACAAGGAGCAGTATTGAGTGTTTCCCAGCAGATAGATAGCTGGCAGGCTTAAAATGAGTATTGATGTGTTTATGTGGAGATAAGGATACACGTTAGCTTTCTCAGAATTCCATTTTCAATTACTCTTGAACTAGTTCGAAAATTCACCGTCTTCATGGCAAATATCTTTTAGTGTGTCACGTGTGCATAGTAGCAGATCGTGACATGTCAACGGGGATCATGGAAGTATACTCAGACAAGAATTAAATGGAACCAGAGGAGCGTAGGTCTCTAATAGGAACCAGGAGTTGTTGCCAATTTGGTGACTTCCCTACCTCTGTCTTATTTTTTTTCCCCTCTGTCTTTTCATTCTTTCTTTGCATCCTGTTCCTCCCTCCTTATCTCCCTCGTTCTCCTGATCCCTTCTTTCTTTTTTGTCTTTTCACATAAAATTTATAGTCTCTCAGAAAAGCATGAGCAAAGTCATAAGTTCATGCCTTTCCAGGATAGGCTGCTCCTGCTTGTTCAAAGCAGAGAGACTTAGAAACCTAAGGTGTGTGTGTGGGGCTGGGGGGGGGGGGGGGGGGGG
>PVJH01032241.1:0-22847 GCA_004026705.1 Nesogale talazaci | reverse complement strand
CTCCTCAGAAAAACCTCTCCCAGGGCAGCACCCTTTGCTGACTCCACTATTGGATAAGCATTTTGCCAGAACAGAAACACCCCCAATGCATTTGACATCTGTGCCAGCTCTGCCCACTTCATGTCTCCCCTCCAGGCAAGACCCTTACAGGTTTCTGCTTCTGTGGAATTCCTGTCGCAACACCCTCCCCCCCTCCCAATCTCCTTGTATAGTGAGGTGTTTGTACCCTTTTGGTCCACGCTACTTGTTCTGTCACTTTTCATACCCTTTAGGTCCTGGTCTAAATTTGCTATAGGAATATGAAGGGAAAAGCAATAAAGCTACACTAGGACCCAAAGCTTGTTCTGTTAACTGACCTGCATCTAGGGAAGCCACATTTAGCAAGAAAAATCTAATCCAGATCAAAGCTACAAAGTGTTTGGTTCAATTGGAATTTCAGATAAGTGACTATTTTTTTTTACCATAAATATGTCACACGACATATGGGTGGTAGATAAGAGAGAAGCTGCATCCAGCCACCACGTTGATGTGGACTCATGGTGACTTTACAAGTTACCCGTCATTCTCACAATTGCAGGAATATTGTTGCAGTTATTGTGCCAATCGCTCTTCACTGGGGACCATCACCCTAGTTGATCCTTTATTTCAGCAAACATGATGGCTTCCTCTAGCAATTGATTCTTCCTGATGCTGTGTTGAAACTAAGAGAGTGGGACAATGGTCTCTAGTCAACCATAAGGTTTCCATTGGTCGATTTTCACACCAAGTCTTACTTCCTATCCATCTTAGTCTGGACGTTCCACTGAAACCGATCCACTATGGCTGCCTTATTTCTCTAGTCTTGCTAAAAGTTGAAATATCACAGGTGGGTAGCTGTAATAAACATAAATTTGTTCTATTATCATTCAGGCGGGTACAAGTCACAATTGAGAGCATCATCTCTGGGGGACAGCTTTCTCCCTCTGTTGTCTGGGGGAGAAAGTTCCTTGTCACTTTCCAACGTCCATGAGTCTGGCATTTCTTGGACATCTCCAGGTGTCCTGGCTACAATCTTACCTTGGGTCTAGGAGGTTCTTAGAGACCAGTGTCCAAAGGATGTACTTCACTTCTAGGTTTTCTTTCTTGGTGGTAGGAGAACCCTCTGTTTTATATACTTCTTTCTCTTTTTTTCACTTGTAAAAGGTGATTCGGGCCAGGGATACGACATAAGGGTAGTGCATTTCACCCTAAACCCTTATAACTGACTGGCTAATCACATCAGATTACATAACTGCCAGATTATATCATTCTAAATCACTAATAATCCTGATCACGTTGGCCCATTCTATTTTGTTTTTGTTTTTGGCCCATATTTTTGCAGCATACAATCCAATCTATGAGAGGGTAAAAAGAGCATGGAAAATGCTCCATTGGGCAGTGCTTTCTTAGTATGCATTTTTTCCCACTAGACAAGCATCACTCAACTCAATCTGAGTTAGAGCACCTAGTGGCGTCACCTGGGAAGGCTCTCTCTAGTCACCATGAATTTTTTTCATAAAAACAGTTTTACTTGAACCTTGCTTTTTGTGATGGCCAATTTAAGAGAACAGTGTGTGGCTATGATTTTTTTTTCTTTTTCTGGAAAAATGCCACAGAAACTGTTATGATGAAAAAAAAAAAGAAACCGTTGTGATGTTGAACATAGCACTATGGGAAAAACTCAAGTGCATGAGTGTTTTTCTCATTTCAAAAAAGGTGAAATGTAGATTGATGACAGGCCTCATTAAGGACATCTGTCAACTTCCCAAATATTGAATGAAATGAAAATAAGAATGCTGACAAAACTCATGCACTTGTGCTTGAAGACCAATGACAAACCATGGAAGAGATGGGGTAGTTATCTAGAGTATCTTGGAGCTCGGTTCAATGAATGTTAATGGGAGATTTGAGAATGAGAAGGGTTGCTGTGAAATCTGTGTTTCAGGTTATGACTGACCAGGAAACATAGTGTAGGCTGGAAACATGCATTCTTTAAAAAACCACTTCTGAAGCAACCCAGACATTTTCTCCAAGATCATTACTAGTGACGAGACCTGTTGCTATTCTTATGACCCTGAAAACAAAAATTAATCAAGTCAGTGGAAGAAGCTATCATCACCTTGCTCAAAAATTTTCACCAAGTGAAATTAGAGATCAAAACTATGCTCACTTGCTTTTTTTTTATGTGAGGGGAATAGTGCATTCGCGTTCCTTTTACTAGGGCAGACTGTTAATCAAGCTTTCTATTTAGAATTTCTGAAAAGATTGCACAGCAGTTTGAGACAAAAAGTCCTGATCTGTGGCAGACAGGGGACTGGTTTTGCCACCACAACAATGCATCTGCTCACGCAGCCATCTCAGTGCACCAGTTTTTGGCAACAAACAGCATGTCTCTCTTGACCCACGCACTTTGCTCACCTGATCTCACTCCATGGGACTTCTTTTTGTTTCCACAAATGCAGAGGGACATGAAAGGACAGCAAATGGACAAGGTATCAGAGGTAAAGAGGTGAAGAGGGAAATGAGGTGCTGTCAGGCATACAGATGAGTTTGAAAATGTTTCCAGGAATGGAATCACAGATTTGACAAATGTATCAAGTGTAATGTAGAATATTTTGAAGGTGGTTAGGGTGCTTTGTAGAAAAAAAAATCCAGGTTTTGGGTGATAACCCCCCTCATATGACAATGGAAGATTATATATGTATATATATACATATATACATATGTATTATATATTAGTATAGTTCTCAGCATTCCAGCATCCCAGTATTAACACATTGCAGACGAATCCCAAGTTTATCTGGTCTTTGAATCTTCACTACTTCCCCACCCCTTCACATTGATTTAGTTGCTTGATTTTTAGCTTCTTTATTTTAAAATATCCTGTCTTTAATGTCTTAAGTTAAATTGACAGGTGATTCCCCTCCCCCCTTTTCTTACTCCTCAACATCCTCTGACAGGTACAGAACTTTGGTGTAAATTTGAATTCTCTCAGTTTAATATTTTCTTTAAAAAATGTCTCCAACTCCCACCACCAGGACAGTGATGCCCTCCCCCCCCAAAAAATATAAAAATGTCAGTGGATTAATTAATATAATTTACTCTCCTTGTTTAACCCAACAACCAAGAACAATTTGTAGACTGGTTATTCTGTGTCAGGTAAACACATATGCTATCCCGTGCTTACTATTTCAGCAATGATGACAACAACAGCAACAAAAAAATCCATCTAGGGACACCAGAAGGATACTCTGTTTTCCACCTATGAGTGCCACAAGAAAGAAAATAGCAATGTGTTCTGTGAAGGAGGTCCTCAAAGAGAGGTGCCTGGCAGCAATGACTACGGCCAGTCAGGAAATGAGCAAGATGACCAACAGGAAGTGGGAAGAACTTGATGTGATCTTGAGACAATGAGACACTGGCTTGACTAGAAAAGCAAATACCAGGTAGTGGTCCTGAGAAGTCCCTTTGGACAGGTAGGGTTGAAGTATAATGGATCTCAAAGATTATGCTTTGTATTTACCTCTGTAGGAAGACTAAAAAGAGCCATTGGAAGCTTTTAAGAAGGAATTCTGGTGATACCATGGTTAAGCACTGGGTTGAGGGAAAACTGAAAGGTTGACAGTTTGAACACACCAGTTACTCTTTGAGAGAAAGCTTGTGTAAAGATTGCAACCTTCTGAATCTGGCCTGAACATGGGACAGCACCCTGTCAGTGTATTGCTGCAACCATTGTTAGATAATTTTCAGCAAAAGTTTACTGGCATGCGGTATCAATGATAGTGATCTATCACTTGAAGATTATGTTGGGTCATCTTTCTTTTGAATGGGTACAAATATGCATCTTTTCTAATCAATTGGCCAAGTAGCTGCCTTTCAAATGCCCTGGTGTAGACAAGTAGGTGTTTCCAGTGTTTCATCAACTTGCTGAAGCATTTCAATTGGTATTCCGTCAATTCATGGACCCCTGTTTTTGGATCATGCTTTCAGAGCACCTTGTTCTTCTTGTTGGTTTGTCTATTGTGTGGCTGCACATTGAGCCTCCAAGCTTGAAGGTTGGCTAAGGGTTATAATCTTGAGGGTTCCACCGATCTCTATGAGACCAGTAAGTCTGGACTTTTAAAAAGAATTCTGAGTTCAGTTAGATCAAGAGAGAGAGAGAGAGAGAGAGAGAGAGAGAGAAAGGCGGGGGACAGATCTTCAGGCATGATCCAAGATTCTAAAAGTGAGCAAAAACTCAGGAGAAACTAGAGACAGGGAGTTATCAACACGGTCAGTGTGTAGAAGGTTGATAATGGGAAGGAGCAGAGAAGGGTGGGCAAGGAAGGTCAGAACTGGACCCTTAAGAGTTTTCGGGGAAAACACTCACACTTCACTGGATGGACATAGACTCCAGGGAAAAGCGAAAGGCATGAGTCAGAAGTGACTCTATGGCAGCGAGTTTTATTTCTTACCCTGGTGGGGGCTCTACTGGAACAGCCACTAAAGCAAGACGATCCACAAATAGAACAAGAATCAGGCATAAATCCGTCCCATGTAGTCAGCTTTGTTTTATATAAAATTTGGATTTGCCAAGGCTTGGTATCTTGGAGGAAAACACTGACGTGTGCGATAAAGGGGAATCTTGTGAGTTCCTGAACTACTTTTAAGGGGCGATGAGGTGCAGAGAAAGGGGAGGGCATTTGAACAGTCTCATGTACCCAGAAAGGTGAGTGTGAATTAGAGGACCCAGGAATGGATCCAGTGTACACTCCCTGGCTTTGCAGTGTGTCTTTGGGTCTAGCTAACCCTCTTTTGGGGGTGGCCTTTTAAAAAGGATAAGAAGAGGGAGGAAGGGAGAAACATCTCTATATGGAGAACAACAGAAAACATGGGGGAAGGAGACAGCAGTCAGTGTGAGAGATGAAAATAATATATAATCTATGATGGGGTTATGAGGGTGGTGTGGAGTGAGGAAAAGAGCAGATACCAAGGACTCAATAGAAAATAAACGTCTAGAAAAGAATGAGAGCAACATATGTAAAAAACATATCTGATTCAATTGATGTATGGACTGTAATAAGAGTTGTATGAGCTCCCAGTAAATTTTTTTTAAAAAAATCAAAAAGCATTAACATAGTAAATCAATTTTTAAAAAAGTGCTATTGGCAAAATTACATGCAGACGCCGTAGGTGGCTGCTACTGGAGCTTGTTAGCTTCCTCGAATTCTGCAGCAGAGAGGAAAGAAAGTACAAAATATTGGTTTAATGTGGTCTCTTAGAACTTTGCAGTGCAAATGCCTCAGCGTCAGGGAATTCTATGCTCGAATCTCAGGCCTATCGCTTCACAGGGACTTGACAAGGCACTGACTTTCGTATCTGCAGTTTCTGTATCTGCAAAATGGGCAGCACTGGAGCCAGTCCCCAAGATTATCAGGAAAATTTTAGAGACATGGAGTCTCATCGTGCGTAGGTCAACTTCATCTTGGGGGCTAGAAAAGGCACAGGACCAGGGCAGGACATAATGAGACCACCTTTTAGCATGCTTTCCAGTTCAGACACGTCACAGACTTGTGTTTACATGACCACTCATGAGACATCCCTGGGATCAGCCAAGGATTAAATGCTTGGCTACGAATGAAAAAGTCGGTGGTTTGAACTCAGCGTAGAAGCTTCGGAAGAGAGGCCTGTTCATCTCCTTCTGAAAGAACGCAACCACAGTTCCATTCTGGCACACAGTGGCTCCACAAGTTCGATTTGATGGGATGGCAACTGGTTGACTGGATGATGATGTGGAATGAGATAGCTGAGCCTTAGTGGGAAGCAGGCTTTCCGAGGTTGTACCATTAGTTGGTGGAAGAGCTGGGCTGTGCCTCCAAATCAAAGCTGCCTCTACTGTGCAAGGTCAACATGCATAATCATAAGCACGGAAAAAACGTGATTATGGGAGGAAGCATTATATGAAGTATTTAATGAAATTCTGTTGTCTCTAACGATTTGCTAGGTTCTCCTAGGACAAATAAATCGTCACCTTGTCTAGAAAAGTTCCATCCGATGGATTCAAGTATTAATTGAACACTAGCACTATCCTAGGTGCCTGGACACACAGGGAACAAATAGCAAGTATATCTGATCTGGTGGAGTGTCCCGGCCCACGGGACATTCACATGTGGATCTCTGGGTCCGGAGCCTGGAAGACGAAGATGGGCAGGAGACGCGAAGAATGGAGGCAAGACAAGATTCTAATCAAGCCTCGTTTATTGGGACAAAACTCAGGGTATATAAAGTCAATGGTCAGAAGTAAAGGTCATAGCTTATGCTAATGAGGTAGAGTCAACAGGGGCTAATCCTGGCCGAGTGCCAGATAAGAGAAAAAAGGCGCGCAAAAGGGGTTGTAGTCCTCAACCTGGCCCGTACGCTAATGGGGATATACAGGAGTGAAGCAGGGGCAACTTAAGGCAATCACTCACAAAGCTACAATATAATCTAATGGACTAAAGGTTACAACATATGTAAGCACTATAAAACAATACAAAGGTATAGTAACTAAAATGTCAGACAAACAGAGCAAGCTATATAGCTTATACAAAAGGGTAAAATATAAACTAGACATAGATGCCAGGAACCGATACAGGAAAAGGCTGTGTGTGTCCCAGCATGAGATAGGCGTCCTTTGTGCATCTGGTGGTCTTTGCTAAAGCCCTGGGGCGGAAGGGCTCATTGTTGCTCTGCAAACAATGGCCTCTGAATCCGGCTCTCCACAGTGGAGCATGTCCTTAATCTTCCCCAAACTGTCAAAAGTCTCATGCATTTGGACTCTACCAAGCACCAGAAACAATTCAGTCTTGCTGGCTTTCATCTGTGCAGGGCTGGCTTGAACCTGTGACCTGTGTGGTCACACAGGTTCTTGCTCTCACAAGGAGTCCACCCTTGGTTTAATGCTCTGTTGCTACTGTCCTGGAATTTTTAATAATTTTTCTATGAGTAAGCCACCTTTTCCTTTTGCATTAGGCTCCTATTATGTATTGAGTTATCCTCCAAAAGGTGAATTCAAGTCCTGGCTTTTGTACCTCTGAATGTGATTTGGTTTGGTTTTTTTTTTTTTCAAACCTCTTTGCAGATGTTTTCAGTTAGATTAAACAAAACCATATCACAGTGAACAGAACTCAAACCAAATCTGGAACTGTGGAGTTGATTTGGACTCAGGCAATCCCCCGTGGACTGGGTAGACCGAGGTTCTGTGGAGTTTTCAAGAAGGTGACCTTTGGCAGCAGATCCCCAGACCTGTCTTCTTGAGGTCACCTTGGGCAGCTCAAATCACCACACTGTCCATTAATAGTAGAGGGCTTAGCCCTGGGTGCCAACCAGCAATTCTTCATACCAGGAACAGGGTGAGCACTAACTCTTTCTGCATGGGGTCTTTTAAAAATAGAGAACAGAATGGATGCTGAGTCACACACAGGGAAAGATACCAGGTGAAGATACGGCAATGAACCGTGCAGGGTTCGAGACCACAGAAACCAAAAGAGACTAGGAGTGGTCCCCCCCTCGAGGAGACAGAGTAGGCATGGCTCAGTGGATGCCCTGAATGTAAATTTTTAGCTTCCCAAACTATGAGACAACACATTTCTGTCTTTAAAGTCACCCACACGTGGTATGTCTGTCACAGCAGGACTAGATAACTAAGACACTACTGTTTGTAGAAAAACTAGACAAAAGCTTGGCCTTATGTTTCCTGGTTTTCCTAGTCGACTTTCCCTTCTGAAAATCTACTAAGCAGGTATTATTCTTGTCTCTTGGCTTTAGCTTTGTGTGTTTTGGTTTCCATTTAGAGATGTGCTGGGACCAGATTAAGCTCAAGTGAGAAGCAATACCAACACAGTGTAGTTGTTTTCTACTGACAGAATCATTCTTATTCTCTGGGAATCTAGATTTCTGGGTTCATGGATCTGGAGTGACCCACCCATAAAATTTATCCTGATGTGCCCTTTTTTGAGCCTGGAAACAGGTTCCTTGGAGTCACTGTCAGTCAAGCAATAGCTTAGTGAGCAACTGAACTTGGCAGAGAGGATTTCGCCTTAGGCATTAGACTTGTTTGGAAAATGATCCACATTCTGCTTCAAGAAATTGGACTGCAGAACTTCTTAAACTTTTCCCACTCTGAATGCCCTCCTCAACCAAATACATTTGCAACACAAGCATGCACTGCTAGAAACACCTTGGATTAATTTCATGTTTGGTTTTGAATTAATTTTTGGTTGCTGCCCATTCAGAAACCTTTCACTGATGCCAAAATTTTCAGGTTCTCCACAGTCCACTGCATGACCCCACATGGGTTCTCAACCCACAGTTTAAGAAGTTTGGGACTGGAGGCTGTTTCCAAGTATCTATGGCACACCTTTGATGATTCTTCAACATACGGGTCCTGCTCTCCCTGCCTTTGCTTTGATGTTACCTTCTGGTAAGTTAACATAACAATAGGCTATGTAACCCATTCTCCCTAACCTTTTTGAACATGTTTAACAAACAAGGCCCTATTCAAATCCTTTCCACTCACAACAATTATATTCTGTTACACTAAGTTTGAAGTATCTACAAGCAATTTAGGTTTGGGGAGCTGCTCGGTAGTCCTTACTTCAGATTTATTTTAGATTAACTATAGGAGTCTTTTAATAAAGGCTATTTTATGATCTTCCTTTTATATACATACAACCCAACTTCATGAAAGAAGTTTGCGGTGAATAATCACTATAGTCATTTCAATCTGTGAAGGCCAAGATACCTTCACTCCCGATCCTACATGGAACCCCCATTTTTTTATTATGAGTTTAGTTTTAAACTTTCCATCTTCATTCTCAAACCTTGAAAGCAGCTATCAGGACCTCAGAGACAATGGAGTGTTTTCAAATATTTCCCAGGAAGGATGTAGCCCCGTATTTATCATGTGCTTACCATCTCACGTTTTTAAAGGGTTGAAAAGCAAAGAGGTTCATTGGAGCACAGAAGCGTGCCTAGCTCAAGCCACGGTACTTTCCGTTGCCTCATATGCACGCGAAAGTTGAACATGGGTAAGAAAGACTGAAGAAGAGAATTCATGCCTTTGAATTATGGTGCTAGTGATAATTTTTGGAAATACCATGGACTGCTGAAATATCAAGCATAGCTGTCTTGAAGGAATTATAGTCAGAATGCTTCTGAAGGGCAAGAATGGTGAGAATTGCTCTCAGGTACTTTTTTGTGGTGGTGGTGGTGGTGGTGGTGGTGGTGGTGGTGGTGGTGGTGTGTTATCAAGGGAGACCAGTCCTTGGAGGAGGACATCGGATTTAATAAAGTAGAAGGGCAGTGAGCAAGAGGAATATCTCAAACAAGATGGAGTGACATAGTGGCTGCAACAGCAAAAGGGAGGGTGGTGCAAGACTGGGCAACATTTTGTGATGTTATACATTGGGTCCCTGTGAGTCAGAGCTGGCTCAAGGGGGCCTAACAATGACAACAAATGACCTGATATCAGCAGATCCATGTGACATTTGCAAACTCAGGGGTATTTCTTACCTGAATGGGAACGGAAAAACCTTCTATGCACCTGCCGGGGGAAGCTCTGAGAATTTAAGAACAAGAGAGAAAACAGTACACACAAGATGGCGCCTCTTATTTCTCCCTTCTCTTTAATATCTAACTACCCGCCAAAGTAAAGCTCCAATATTCTCCACTAGAAGAAGTGATAGGAAAATGGCAAGGCTGCAACCTGTTGAAAGGAGAACACCTTTGAGACCCAGAAACACAAGGCGATTCTGTTGAGTTCCAGATCTCGCAGGTTTCACACTTAGTTTCTCCCAAGCTTTGACTCTTTTGGAAAAGTTCCGTTGCCTTTCTGAGAAAGATCTGGAGGGGAGAAAGCTCTCAAAGGTCACGGTCAAGAGGGTGCTAACATGTGACCAGCCATGGTTCTCAAAAGAGGTGGTTGCTCTCAAGTTCCCAAGCGATTTGACTGGCAAGTGCCAATGAGATCCTGCACCTTTTCAGAGCCCTGTCTTCTCTTGGCTGCTGTTTGAAGCCTTTGCTTTATTCCAGACAAAACATTGACACATGTTTTATTCTAGATCACTTGTTCTCAGATAACTTTTATATAAAAGGTGGGAGATCCCAAGAGTTCTTGGCAAAGCCATTATTATCTGTCCTTTTATGCAGGTAAAATCCAGGTCCCTAAAGGACGTGAACTTTCAAAGGTGGATATGGCCCTATTTCTAGCATTCATCTCACCCAGTATGGAGGTGGGTCAACCTCGGCGTAGGAGGGGCCCCAATAATATGGTAGGTCCAAGGAATATGTCTAGTTTTCAAGAGAGCAGAGGCTTATCAAACCATTATTATGATTAAATCAACAGAGACGTGGATTGTTTTTCACAAAGCTGTGAAAGGGCTGCTAAAAATACATGGGATTTGTAACTCATTGACAAGTTTGCATGGGTGTCCTGATGTCAATTAGCTGCATAGCCATCATGGCCTACCTTTAGTCACTCCAAGTGAAACCAGTGTGCTTGCTCAGTAAGCTTAACTTCAGTGTCACGTACCTAGTGTTTCCATAACCAGATAGTCAACTCTCATCCCCAGAAATTCCTAAATGGAAGTTGCTATATGCTGGTAGTGAAAACATCACTCTGTTGAGAAATGGCACTGTTAGTTATCTGCTTCTGTGTCACAGATTACTTCAAGACTTCGGGATCTGAGGCAACAATCAATATTTATTATTTCTCATGGTTTTTGTTCACGAGGGCACAACGGGAACAACCAGTGTCCTTTCCTTGAAGGCTCCCACCCTCAACTGGAAGACTCAGAAGCTGGGGACTGTGACTACTAAAAGCTTGTTCCCTTCCATGTCACTGATTCATGCTGACTAGTGACTGGGGACCAGAAGACAGATGTGCTGATTTCTCCACATGCTCTGGGCTTCCTCACAGCACGGCGACTGGAGAAAGATAGTCACCCAGAAGCTGCACACCTTTTGCAACCTACCTTTGGAAGTCATGAAGTCTTACCCCCACAGTGTTATGGTTGTGGCAGCTGCAAGCATCTGCCCTGACTCAAGAGGCAGAAACCTAGACCCTGTTTGTTTTTGGAAACATGTCAAATCCCACTGTAAAAATGTGGTCTGCCAGTTTAACAGGCAGGCTGTAAGTGGCTGGTCTCCGCCACTAGTCATGCTTCTGGGGAGACGTCTGTAGACCACAGGACTCAGCAAGTCAAGAGCCAGCTCAAGCAGTGCCCTAAAACAACACTCTATGTTTTCCTACTCTTGATGCTTTCCTAAGCATCATCCCTTCTGATTCAGCAGTCCAGAAGCCAACAGAGAGAGGGGCTTTCTTTCCCAAGGACTTCATGGTAACCCCCCAAAAACAAGGAACTTATTTGAGGAGATGGATAATTAATGGAGAGAACAAATCAACATTAACAAGAACAGGTCCAGCAGTGGTGGGTATGTTTGTAACACTAAAACAGGGTGCCCACCCCCCACCCCACTCCATACTGTGGTGGTTTGTGTGCATGTTGCTGGGTTGTGGGAAGCTTTGTCTTCCTGTGTTTCAAATACTAGCAGTACTTTTTTCAGACTAAGACAGAGCAGGAGAAAGCATCATCTAGCTAATCAATGAAATCCTGTAGATTTGATCTAAATCTATATAATCTTGTATAGTGTTGGAAGATGAGCGTTCTAGGTTGGAAGACACTGCAAATATATAGGGGCTTCAGCAATCGCCTCACATACCAATGATATCAGGACTGAGCAATATTTTGTTCTGTTACAGGAGGGTAAGTTAAAAAGTATTTCTACAAAATCACAGAAACCTGTATGAAACAAACATTGCAAAATGCTGAGCTGTTGTTTCTCCATATGTCCTCCATCTAGGCTTATGCATATATGCTTTTGAAGGTGCCGTTTGCCTCTCTCTAACCCCTCTCTCTATTTATCACAGTGCAACATGATGGTCAACAGAGAAAAGATTGAAGTTCTCAAGAATTTTTTCTTGCTTGGATCCACAGTCAATGCTCCTAGGAGTGGCAGGAAAGAGACCAAAAGAATCACTGACAGGTAAATCTGCTGCACTCGATCCTTTTAAAGTGTTGAGAAGTTTGGCTGTCTCTCTGAGGACTAAAGTATGTCTGACCCAAGTCATGATATTTTCAACATGTCATATGCAAATAAAAACTGGACACTGAACAGGGAAGCCGGAAGAAGAAACGATATGTTTGAATTATGGTGGTGGCAAGGAATTTTGAAAATACCACGAACTCCCCAAAACAAGTCTGTCTTGGAGGAAGTACAACAGAATGTTTTTTTAGGAGCAAGGATAGTGAAACTTTGTCTCAGGTACTTTGATCAGGCTATTAGGAGAAACCAGTGTCTGGATATGGGCATCATGCTTGGTAAAGTAGAGGGGCAACTCAAAAGGGGAAGGCCCCAGACAAAATGGATTGACCCAGTGGCTGCCACTGTGGACCGTAAACTTAAGAAAGATGAGGATGGGCAGTGGCTCATTCTGTTGTACACAGGGTCACTATAAGTCACACCCAACTGCATCACCTAACAGCAACAACAACAACAGCAGCAACAACAACAACAACAGCCCTTCTCTTAAGATTTCTGTGCTCTTCTGTTTGCACAACGCCAAAATGGCAGTTTGAGCATCTTTGAGGAACCCAAATCATGTTCCCTTTAAATCTTGACTGAGCTTTCAGAGAAAGAGACTTCTGAAGGAAGTTCTCCCAGGGAAATTCTCCTAGGATTGTCCATACTACCCTTGAAGAATGAGCAGGAGCATTGTCACAATGGGGAAAAAAATCATCGGCAAAATTTTCAGGCCTATTTTCTTTTCAATGCCGTTTTCAATTTTTTAAAAACTTCTTCCTAACCAAGCTCCTATGATTGTCTTGTGTCTTTTGAGAACATCTGTCAAGAGGACCCCTTTGGGGGGACCACAGAAAAGCAGTCACCATAAATTCCCGAGCAGACCTCTCTCTGCCTTGAATTGAATGGTGCACCACCCACCCCCACCCACCCCCAAGCTCCTGTTTCCCTTGGGTCTTTTTTTTTTGGAAAGCACCCTAGCAAGACTAAGAGATATGTGTCACTGAGAAAACTTGTCAGTAACCATCCATTGATGATCAGAAGCATGCTTTAACATGAATTGTTTGAAATGAACCAGTGCAGGTATGAACTGGAGTCATAGTGCCAATACTTTTTTACTTACTCTGGTGCATAGGTCACAATGAGTCAGAGGTTATGCAATAACATGTAACAGCAGTAAAATAATGTGATATTGGAGATGCACACTGTAGTACAGAGATGTACATTGTCAGTGCTTGTACATTATACATTGTCATGTACACTTCAAGCAACTCATACTAGGTTAATCACATGTCAGTTACTCATCATCAGTGGATGGAGACTTGGAGCCACTGGAGAATCCTTGGTTCCGTGGCTCCAATCTCTAGGAGAAACAGCACAGGTTGGTGCTAGAATGAAGCCAAGGTTAGTGCCAGACCCACCATGGCCAGGTAGTTGGCTACCTATTTCATCCATTCATTCATTCATCCATTCATTCATGAGAAATGTCTAGGTAGAGGAAAGAAAGATGCTCTCTCCGCTGGGCCTTGGGGAATGTGCTCAGCAGGCTTTTGAGAGAAGAAATTGGTGAGAAATAGAAGGGGGCTTCAAAAACTTCATGGGAACTTTTCAATATAGTTCAGTTTCATGTTTTCATGATTTTTTAGAAGGCCTTGTGCACAATATTCCTTCTCCTCATCCCCACACACTCAGCTCAGGCCATGAAAAGAGATATTTTTCTTTACTTTGGAGAGCTGGGCTTGAACAAGAGAATAGAAATGAAATCCAACTTTTTTCTCTGACAAAAAGTATTGCAAATTGTTTGGGTTATTTGTTGAAGTTAAGTGGAAGGTGTATGGTGTGTGTGTGTGTGGGGGGGGGGTGTTCCATTCTACTTTTTCCTATGTTTCCGGGTCTTCTGGAGACATCTCTAAAATACTAAACCAGTCAATCATCTATAATAGGCAAGTACATTAAAGATAACAATGAGGGTGTGGATGGTTTAGAATTAGACAGTGTTTTGTTCTGTTTTACCAATGTTGCTTTGAGATGAGCCAACTTGACCACACTTGGTAACAATCATTGGTTGATTAGTCAATCTCCCCTTTTGTCAGTGGGGTTCTCTCTTGTACCCTTAAAATGAGACTACCCACCACCCACCACCATCAAGTTAGTCACAACTCCAAGAGACCCTATAAGACAGAGTAGAACTGCCTGAGTTTCAAAGACTTGGGATCCTCAGGGGAGCAGACAGTCTCATCTTTTTTCCTCAGAGTGGCTGGTGGGTTTGAACTGCTGATCTTTTGCTTAGCAGTTCAAGGTATAATCCACTATGCTAGCTGAGCTCCTAAAATGAGAATATTTACTTTTTTTGACCTCTTATGTAAGATTAAATTTAACAGGGAATTGTTTATCATTGCTTTTATACATTAAGTTTTTCTGAAGCCAGGCAAAGCATTGTGAAATAATGCTGGGGTAATATCCTCCCCATTATGCTATGTGCTGTTTGAAGACCCTTGGTAGAGGAGTGCTTCTACCTAATAGAGGTTACTTATGAGCACACCAGGAGGAAACAGACTGGCTGGGGACATTCTGAAAGAGGAAGAAATGGACCTGGAAGCTATGAGACATGGTTCTGTTCTCATCTGTATTCCAGGCATCTCTGTGATTTCAGGCACAGTTGATGACATTTCAGGATTTCCATTTTCTCATAACTAAAGAAATAATTTTTCCTGGATTCCTCCAGGAGTCCACCCTTACAGAAAAGTAAAGAGAATTTTATAATTCGAGGGGGTAAGTGTGTTGTAGGAGTTCAGTGGTCAGTTTCTCTCTTTCCACATAGGACACCTAACTCACCACATGAGCAGCCACTATCTGTTTATCAGTGTGGGAAATGTTGAATAGGTTTCAGTGGAGTTTCTAGACTAAGACAAACTAGGAAGAAGGGCCAGGTAATCCAATGAAAACTTCATGGAACACAATGATTTGATCCCATTGAGGTTGGGGTGATGTCAACTCAATGTAAGTTAACAACCACAAGCATAAACTCTGTGGAAGTTTACAGAGTTGACACCGGTCTGTAAAGGGGTTAGAGATAGTCATTTCAGTCTTCTAGATCAAGAAGAACTCAATACAATCCCTGAAATCCTCCAGGAATTTCCGTTACATTAAAAGATTTCTTAATACTCTGCTATCACTTCCTTGAGTTAGCGTTTTAGGCACTATGAAAAGAAACCTGGTTAAAAATGAGTAATAGCTTCTGGCTGTTGAAAATGCCTTCACAATAGATGGGTGTATTTCTCAGATCACATTGCGTATAACCCCATTATCTTCATCCCAGATGAGATGAAAGTAAGCAGACCTCTAGCCCAAACATCCCAGTCTTGGTAATTTGATTGGAAATTCTGTGCTTGCCTTTGGGTCCTCCTCCTACTTCTTCATCTCTTTCTCTGTAGCAGATGAGCTGTCACTGGAGAATTCCTAGCTCTTCGTGCCCCACCGGCAATCTTCATTCTAGCGGGTCAAAAAGAGAGGAAGGGAAACAAGCAATGGTATCTGTTTGGTATGAGCAGGGTTTTTTTTTCCCTAGGGAGTGAGATGGTGAAGTGGGTGGTGAGACTTCATCTCACATACTTTGGACATGTTTTCAGGAGAGATCAGTCCCTGGAGAAAGACATCAAGTGGAGGGACAGTGAAAAGGGGGAGCACTCTCAAGGAGAATGGGCTCAAGCATGAGAACAAATGCCAGGGTGGCAGGTGGGGCAGCATAGCATTCGGTTGTACATTGGGTCACTATGCGTATGAACCACCTCAACGGCACCTAAAAACGTGGGGTGAGATTTTTGATTTTTTTTGGTTATCTTTTTCCAAACCATTGTATTAGGAGGTGATCCAGCTCTCATATCATTACATAGTTTAATCACATCAAGCAATATTATACAACTACTAACAAAATCAGCTTCAAAACAGTTTCTTCCTTCTTGAACTCCTTGATATGTTCCTGCTTATTCCCCATCTCCCCCATAGTACCCCCAAGGAGCCCTAATTCTAGTTGATGTCTCTGTAGGTTCATCTGTCCTGGATTTTTAAAAAACACATATGTGTGCGTGTGCACACACATGCCCGCAGTTCCCCCGGCCCCAACACATAACAAAGATTCCAGTAAGCAATCCACAGTGGACAAAATACAATAGAGATAAACACAGAAAATATTCAAAACCTCATCAAACCTAAAGGATATCAGAGGAGAGAACAAGAGACAAGGTTTTAATCATTTAAATCAGAGTTCTATTTTAATCTGCTATAGTCATCTCTCTGATATTCTCTGTCTGATAGCCAGTTTATTCCCATCCCTCAGTTATGGGTAGGGACATATAATCAGAGGCTGGTTCCATGTGTAAATCCTACAAAAGTATTTTAGACTTTCACTGTCATCCATAGACTTCTGCACACCAGAATCTCACCATTAAAGCTTTGATACTGTTCTCTCCTTCAAATTTGGATTATGTGATTTACAATACTTGGGTCACAGAGATTGCTGTTTTTCTTCCATGTGGACTTAGGTGACTTCATAGATGGCTACGTGTTTTGGAAACAAATCTTTAAGACTATAGGTGCTGGTCTATCTGAAAACCAGAAGCCATCTAATTTCTTCACCACACTTGGAACCCATATCTTCTGGGTTTCCTTCATGAAGGCAAGTATTGAGTAGGGACATCGTATAAGAATTAATGATTACTTCAGTGCCCTACTTGCTAAATTAAGACATGTATTATTCTGGCAAGCTTGCTGTTGACATTGTCAGTGAACATTACTGAAAGCTTTACCTGACAACCAATTGTTTGTGTAAATAACATCCAATCACAGAAGGATTTATTCTGTACAAGTGAATAACCCAGGTAGTGTGATATGTAGTTAGTCTACACTTGTTTAATCTCCTCTCTCACTAATGCTTTAAAAATTAGCACCATGGACTAATAAATGACACTACTAACAGAAGGTCTTTAGCTCCAGATCAACAAGGTTCTCTCCCATAAACAAACAAGACTGTTTCTAAGGTGAGCCAGAGATACACAGATAGAAAGCATAGATTCAGAAATAGATTTGGGGGCTCATACATAATCCAAGTTCCAATCTAAGAGACTGCAATGTTTAATTTCAATATTTTTTGTAATTAATTTTATGTTTGTTTTGTTGGGAAAATAGGTAGCAGAACACGCACCAATTCAACAATTTCTACATGTACACAATTCAGTGACATTGATTACATTCTTTGAGTTGTGCAACTAGCCTCGTCTTTCTTTAATTGCTTTTACCTTTTCATGGTGCAATGATTTACTTAGTATGGCCCTTCTAGATATTGTCTTTGTAAATTTAATCATTCTGGGTGGGACTGTGTAAGTGAGGTGCTTCAGGGCCATCAAGGGGGTTGGATAGCTTGATTACAGTTTTCATAAAGTACATGACCCAAATATTGAGTTGGAATGATGCAAATCAGGTGCATGGATCCTTAAAGAGGAGTTTGGTCAATTTTGCATTCCACTAGGGTTAGAGGGGAACATGGAGAGAGAGAGCGAGAGCGAGAGCGAGAGCGAGAGCGAGAGCGAGAGAGAGAGAGAGAGAGAGAGAAACTGTAAGACAGAAGTCAGTGAGAGACAATTGTACCTGGTCACTAGCCAAACAAACCAAATATCTTTAAGTAGGTTACATGAATTCTGTGAGTTTTTGCAGCGAATTACAGAACCCAAAGAGAGGAGAAGGAGGAAAAAAATTGTTATCTAAATTAACTAAATAAACAAAATAACTATTATTCATTCTAGTTTTTTTGGCTCAACCCAGTTTTAATTTATTTGTAGTAAGGGTTTGGCCAAGTATTTTTGTTTTGTTTGTTTTGTTTCTTTTTAAATCATTTTACTGATGACTCATACAACTCAGCACAATCCATCCACATATCCATTGTATGCAAAGCACATTTGTACCTTTGTTATCATTCTCAGAACATTGTCTTTCCACTTAAGCCCCTGGTATTGGTTCTTCCTTTTTCCACCCCCTCCCCACTCTTCCCTCCCTCATGGACCCTTGATAATTTATAAAATATTATAGTTTGTCTTGTCAAACATTGTCTGATGGTCGCCCTTCACCTACTTCCCTGTTGTCCATATCCGAAGGAGGAGATCATATGTAGATCCTTATAATCAGTCCCCACTCCCTTGCTATTCCACCTTCTCTCCATCCTCCCAGTGTCACTACTCTCCCCACCGGTCCTAAAGGGATCATCTGTCCTGGATACCCCATGTTTCTGGTTCCTATCTGTATCAGTGTACATCCTCCAGTCCCACCGGATTTGTCAGGTAGAATTGAGATCATGATTGTGGGAGTAGGAAGCATTTTAGAACTAGAGGAACGATGCATATTTCATTGTTTTACACTGTGCTCGGATTGTCTTGTCTCCTTGCCACAATCCTTCTATAAGGGGATATCACTTCCCCTGAAGATAGACCTTGGGTCCCCAAGCTGCATTCCCCCTCATTTATGATGATATGATTTTTAGTTCTTTGATGCCTGATATCTGATCCCTTTGACGCCTCATGGTCTCTCTGACTGGTGTGCTTTTTATTATGTAGTTTAACTTTATTTGCCATGTTTTTCTACATTCTCCAAATTTTCTTCTATGAACATGCATCACTCTGTACTCATAAGGGGAAAATTGTACACAAGTTTCAAAGCAAATCTTGTTCTTCTTTTTTTTATTTTTTTTCTTCTTGTTCTTCTTCAGGATAAAAATCTCTCTCTGGGTCTCCATGGCCTACCGCAAGATCCAAACTCCTTGGTCTTGCTCACCCAACTCTTTTCTTCTTTCCATTTCTCTCTCGCCCTTCTTTCCACATCATGCCCCAGACCCATGACCCACACACCCCTTGTCCAGTTGAACTTATAAACCACCAAACCTCTGTGCTCTCTATCTGCAGCTCCTCTTGCTCGCTCCCCTTCACCCTTCCTGCATGAATCCCTCATGTTTTCTTCAGTGCCCTTTCAATTCATCTTACCGACTCCACATCTTGGTTGATCTGTCCTCCTGCTCAAATATCTGCACACTGTAGCCACCTCACAGGTTTCTGGACTGGTTGCTTCTGCTGGACTGGATGTGCTCCAGGACAGGTTCAATGCTGTTTTTCTTCTGTTGGTATCTTTGTGCCCTCTACCATGTCAGACACAAAACAAGAAACTAATGAGCTTACTCCTCAACTGTTTTGTTAAGTTTCATAGGGATGGCACACAACTACTCTCCACTCTTCTGTCAGTGGGTTGTCTTTATTGCTGTCCTGCTGCAAGCTATGGCCCTGGTATTTCAAATTCTCATCAGCAGTCTCTCAAGGTAGACAGGTTTCAGTGGAGCTTCCAGCCTGAGAGTGTCTAGGGCGAAAGGACTCACGGGTTATTTCTGGAAATCAGTCCATAAAAGCCCTATGGATCTCCATTGAGCAGCAGGTTCTCAACCTGTGGGTGGAGACCCCTTTGGATCCACACAACCTTGTACCCACCAGCCTGTGCTCTCTCTTAAACAGAAAAGAAAACTACAGATCATGACAGTCCAATTTGCAATTGATCATGGGGTTGACACATGACTTGAGAGGTCTTCATTAAGGTCTGCTGGGGTCCATCAGGAGTCGAGGACTGACTCAGTAGCAATTGAAAATAGCGGTCTTGCCACTTCATGAAAAGAAACCACATTCAACTTTGAACTCCCTACACCTTTTGCATTCTCCTTCTCTGACAATCTACAGGGTTTTCTGAGTCCTGAGATGAACATGTCCCAGAGTGTTAGACACCCTTCAGACACCCTAACACATCCTATCCTAATACTGCTTTGCTTCATAACACATTCTACACATTCAGAGAACTCATTTGGAATGAAATGCAGTTGGTGTTTTGTTTTGTTTTATTCATTTTCATGCATTCAGTCAGTGCTTTCTCCAAAAAAATTTTTTTTTCCTAGGGAAGACTGCAGCATCAGCATTTTGACAATCTGGAATTGAAATAGAGTCTAGAGTTTGGAATTTCATGTCTCCATGATTGAAAAAATAAAAATTCTTTGAAGTGCAGAGGTCTGCCCTTGGCAGTCTTCTCATCTGGCATTGTTACATCTCACGGGCCAACCTCAGGCAAGAAAAAAAAAAGTATCTCTCAAGCCTTCACCATTATAGTCACTGTTCTCTGACCCTTTCACATGACCAAAGCAAGACTCCTTCTGAAAGTGGTCTCGGCCCCTTTCCATCACAGACCACAGAGCGTTCTCTACCATTTCTTCATCTTCCTGACCACCCTCCTCTACCGCAGAAATGCACACCACAGAAAGCAATTAGACCACCAGGCAGACTACGACATGCCTCTGAGGGCTAAGAGGATTGAGAATTGGGACAGGCCTGAGCTATGGAATCCTCACCTCTGTACCTTCCATGCAATTCTCTCTCTTTCCTGGTGGCTGGTTCCTGGAGTTGGAGGCTCAAGAGATGCAGTACCTCTGCATTCTTAACAAGGCAAGAGTGCAGATATCTCAATAGGGCCCTCTTATAGAACTGGGTTCCCCACAGTTGTGAGATTCTTCTGGAATGGTACAATAAAGTACCACTTGAAGCTTGGGAGAGTTCGAGTTGAACTAAAAAAATGTTAGGTTTCATCAAGTCAGTTCTAACTCAACGAAAGTTCTTGTCCTGTGCCATTCTCACGATTATTGCTGTGCTGCAGCCAGGTTATCCGTCCCCATTGCTGAGGCCCTTCCTCTTTCTCACGGACTGTCCACTTCACTAAGCAAGGAGGTTGAAGAGATGCTTTATCCAAAGGAAATCACACTACTGCACTCGATGAAGCTGGCCCACACGCCCACTGCGTCCTCTAAGGGGTGCAGATGGGGACTGGGTTTCACATTGGACTTCTGAGAAAGAGTTGAGCATATCTTCTAATCTCCCTTTGACCTTGGAAGGACCACTCCCATTGCCTCCAGAAATTCTGACTGCAGAGGTATTTACAATGGAGCTGCGGTGTTTACTATGAAGAGGGCATTTTACTAGTATTGTCAACTATGGAGTTTGAGAAATAAATTCACCCAAATCTGGATTTAGACTTGGCACAGTGGTTCATTGTTGGACTGTTCATTGAAAGGTGAGTGGTTTGAACCCACCAGTGGCTTGCTGAGAGAAAGATGAGGCAGGCTGATGCTGTAAAGATTACAGCCTCAGGAATCCCATGAAGCAGTTCTTCTCTGTCCATAAGGTTGCTCTGCATTGGGATCAACTCAGGGGCAGGGGACTTATGCATGAACATTACTGTTCTCTGGAGGTGTGTGTTTGTGCCCAAGCACTTAGTGGCAGGTACAGGAAGCAAAATATGAGAGCAAAAGGGACATCTTCCCTTTACTGGCCCTGGAAGGAGACATATAAAACTCAACAAGGAATGACATGTCCCAAGTTCATGGGGTATGATCACCAAATGTAATAGATTACTTTGGATTTTCTTGCTTAGAGGGTCTTATGGATAGTGGTTGCCTGGTTCATACAAAGAAGCCCAATCATGTAAACGGATGAATAGAAGAAATGGACATTTTCAATGTCAGTCACTCTAAATCCAAAGCCAAAAAACTGACTCTTAGAGTTTTCAAGGCTATAAATCTTCACAGGAGCCATTATCTTTGTCCCATGGAGTTGCTGGTAGGTTTCCAATGCTGACATCTTACGTAACCATTGTGCCACCAGGGCTCCTTGTCAGTCACCTAGAGAAAGGTTGATATCAGGAGTAGACTGTCTGGAAAGGAAGTTTCCTTCCTTGGAGCTGAGGAAGGACCTGGAGCAGCTGGAAAAGGTAGACTTGACCTTTGAGGATGTGGAGTTGAGCATGCCCCTCTAATGCAGGGCCTCCTGAGATGGAGGTGGGCTAAGGTTTAGGCAGGGGCATAATCAGATGTGAGAGTTTGGTTCTGCATAAATTTGAATGGGTCAATATTCTCAGTAGTTTAGTAATTGGAGCCTCCCCCATGAAGTGACCTAACAGGATGCAAACAACTCCAAAATGGGATTTCTGTGAGCAGTCAAGCAGTTGTGGGCAGATAAGAGTAGGGTGCAATCCTTTACTCAGCTCATAGCCTAATGATGTATTCTTGGAGATATGACCATATATATACACATATATGTGTGTATATATATATATTTTATACATAAGTATATAAAATCTCCCTCCCTTCTGGTGATGTAGATCCTGAATGTGTCTTCTTGGGACTTGGATGGATGACCTGCCATGCTGCCTGTTGGCCTTGGAATCATTGACTTGGCTTCCACCAGTCTGCTTCCTAGTTCATTTCCAGGTTTCCTAGTTCATCAGGCCTGTTAGCTTCATAAATCAGGAAGAGCCTCCAACTTAAAATCTGACCCATGGATATGAGCTGTCCTGGACTCGCCTGCTTCTGAGACCATGTGCTGCTCCCTTGATGTACACTTATTTTCTATACACGTGCATCACTGTTTTAGTGTCGCTCAACAATCTACGCACAAGATCAGCTGGGGACTCCCCGAGTGTGAAGCTGGGCTTTTCTCATTCTAAGGCTCTTGAGAGAGTATAATTGCAGACAATCCCATTGTGGCTGCGCATGGGGAGAAGTGAGCGCCAACACTGTGACATTCTGAGACCTGATGACCACAGAAACTATGGAGACGGATGATGGACCTGAGAGCCTTAGAAACTCATTTTGGCAGTGAAGTTCA
>PVJH01032240.1:0-22893 GCA_004026705.1 Nesogale talazaci | reverse complement strand
CATGCACACGAGTGGCAGTGCTCCTAGCATGGAGGGCGCACAGCGGCAGCAGCGGCGCCAGCCTTCGTGGTGCCCGGCTTTGGCGCTCTGCCTGCTGCTCCCAGTATGTGCACGGGGAGCTGCTAGAGAGTCCAGCTGGACTCAGAGGAGCAAGTGGGATCAGGATGGCTGTGCTGACGTCAGGTGGACCTTGGCTGACAGCAGAAACTGACTTTCCAGAGGATGCTGACCTGTATTCTTTTGACTGCAAAGGCCTCTGTGTGAGTCTGGGTAGCCTAGAGAAACAAATTCATAGACATGCATATGGATATAAGGGAAGGGTTTATACACTAGAGGAACGGAACATTGAGAAAGCATCCCAACCCAGGCCAGTCCAAGGTCATAAGTCCGATATTAGCCCACGTGTCCAAACCAGTCTATAAAGTCTCCTTCCAACTTAGAAAGCACGTGCAATGACACCAGGACAATCACAGGCCAGTGGATGCAGTTTTGTGTATCCAGCTGGGGTGGAAGCATCTTGGCGCTGGCAGGGGTCTCTCTGTGGCTTTCCCAGCCCCAGAGGTCTGGTCCCATCAGGATAAGCCCATGTCGCTTCTCTTCTGGCTCCCCCAGTCTCCAGAAATCAAGATCAATCAGCATGCTGTCATCTCATCTTGTAAATAGTTCGTCTCCCAGGAACTCAGTGTAGTCTCTCTCCTCCAATTGGGAAATCCCAGAATTCTCAGCATGCGTGTGTATGCATGCATGTGCAGTCTTTGTGGTCACTGGGTGATGACAGGCACGTCTTCTCATTGAGAGGCCTTCACAGTGAAAGGGCTAGTCAAGACTGGCTTCAAGAGTATCTGCTGGACTGGGTAAATTCAAGGCAGAGAAGCTTGTGTGACGTTCTTGGGGATTTCCAAGGGACTGTCTTGATAGATTTTCTCCAAAGACATAAGAGGGGCTTATTAAGGAAAAAGTTTTAAGGGGGTAGAAAACTTAATGGGTGAGAAGTAAAAAATTAGGAGAGCTGAATTCTAACCCCCCCCCCCCCCACACACACAGACACCTGACAGTATACCTTCTTGTGCCTAAAGAGAATTATGTTTAGAAGCCTAACCCCATCCACTCCAGCCCTGATGCTGCCCTTTCAAACTTCCTTTGCTTCTCCATACTCAGAGAACACTGAACAGGAATGCAGGGATGTGGTGTGAGCAGGGAGTCCTCTGGGAAGTTTAGCTCAAGCTCCACTCTGTTGTCAGTCCATGCTGACTCTGTGACCCTGTAGGACCCGGGCGGGTGTCCCAGGGTCTCTAGACTGTAACTTTATGGGAGTGGGCAGCAGAGATGGAAATGCACCTGGGGAAGTATAGCCATCTAAAGGGAAGCTGTGTCAACAATCAGGAGTTTCATGTTTTGATTTTTTTTTTCATAAGACTTAGTAAGATTTTGTAGCAAAGCATTTCTTGTCCCCAACCCACTAGCACTTGAATTTATTTTCTCAACCTGTGAGTCCCAACCTCTCGGGGTGGAATGGCCCTTGCCCAGGGGTCGCCGATTCTTAAGAGTACCAAAACGACATGATGAAGTAGCAATGAAAATAATTTTCTGGTTGGGGAAGCACCACAATATGAGGAACTGTGTGAAAGGGTAGTGGCACTCGGGAAGTGGAGAACCACTGCTCTGCGGGCTTCTGAGTCTTCTCCGGAGCAGAAAGTCTGCCTCCTCTTTATCCAGTGGAACACTTGGTGGCTTTTAAAATGTGACTTATGTGTACCGCAGCCCCCGTCCCCTGAGGCTGGCCTTTATCAGGATTGCACCAGGCTGCTATTGCCCAACAAGAGAGATGGACCCTTGGGTGTGGCCTTCGAGTGTGAGGAAACAGCTTTAAGGGCCAAAGGAAAACCTCCTTTGTTGCAGCGCGTTTTCCGTTTTAGGATGGGTGGTCAGAAATGACCTCACCTGTTCTCAGGAGTCCTCAAACTTTTTAAACGGGGCCAGTTCACTGTCCCTCATACCGTTGGAGGGCCTGACTATAGTTTAAAAAAAAAAAAAAAAAAGGACAACCCCAAACCAGACTATGAAGAAATTCACTGCAGGGCCCAGGAGGAGTCACCTGCAAGCAGGACAGGCAGCGGTGGCAAAAACAGCTGGTGCGCCTGGGCCGAAGTGTGAGGACCCCTGACTTAGATCCTCTTTTACGCAGTCGCTCTTGGGTCAGAGTGTGGCTGGTTCACGTGGTGGAGTTGTTGTTTGAGATCTTGGGGCCTCTGGTGCAACAAAACGACACCTTGGGCTCTTGCCCCAGCCTGATAATCATTGTGAGGTGTGAGCCCATGTACACTCTGAACCCATCTTCCCACGGGAGGGTCCGCGTTGGCCCGCTCACCTTACCAAGCCGGATGCTTTTCTGTTACGTGTCGTACGTGAGACTAAATCTCTTCATCCTTGCTGCCTTATTTTTTTTCAACTGGATACAAACTTTATTAACTTAAAGAAAAATCTAAAGCAAACAGTACAAAACCATCAAAATTATCAAGACTGGGTGCCTTGCAGTTTATTTTGTTATTCTAGATAATTTTTCGATGCATAAGCTCTTAATGCTCTTCTAATAACCTATATACATCAATTGTGTTAAGCATATTTATACATAATGTTGCCATCATCATTTTCTAAACACTTACCTTCCATATGAGCCCTTGGTATCAGCGTCTCTTTTTACCCTTCCCTCATGATCCCTTGGTAAGTGAAAAACCATTATTTCAGATCTCTGACCATCCATCCTTGCTTCTCAGGAGCACTCTGGCTATACTGCTTCCCAGTCGGGTTGGTTGGTTGGTTCTGGTGGTCCACGGTGGGGCCTCAGGGACGCTAATTCTCTGGCATCAAGCCGTCCATCTTGCACCTCCCACGCGCATACGAGGCCTTTGCAAGGTCTGTGGCTTGGGTGAGGCGCACCTTTCCCCTCCCCTCCCCGCCCCTCCTTGCTCTTTCACTCCTTACACAGGTCTTGCAGTGCTCTGCAGCACAGTCAGCATCTTGCGGACTTTCTTTGGTTGAGGGGGCGCAACAGTGTATAAGCATAAGTCTCAGGCCTAAATGGTACTGTGTGTACTCTTAGGCAGAGTAGTCAGGTCTCAGCTGCCTACTTGTTAAGCAGCTTGAGTTCTTTAAAATTACTGCTGGATACTTTTGTTTCCTTTTGTTATTTTTATCTTGATGTAGGTATTGCCATGAGTAGTCTTGATGCAGCGCTGCCATACTGCCCTGAAGGCCGGTCGCGTGTGCAGCTTTAAAAATCACACCCACTTGCGCTGGGAGGCCGAGGCTTCCTGCAGGTGACTTCCCCATTAGTACATGACATGCTCTGTCTGCACTCTCGCCCTGGCTAGAGAGATTCCTGTCCTTACTGCACCTTGCCACTCCTCGGGGGCCAGCTCGCAGAGGGAGATCAGTAGGACGGAAGCAGCCTGGAACCAGGCCTGGCTCATTTGGAACGTACCTGAGTGAAGGCCTTTGAGATGGCAGTATGACGAGGGTCACATAGAAACCATGTCCACAGATGTGGGATGTTCTCCTGAGAAGGGTGGGAGTGTGCCTGGTGGGAAGGAGCATGCCCCAGGCCGCCAAGGAGAGCGAGGGCCCCAGCGTTTGCAAAGAACAGGGTGGCTGCTTCCCCAGTGGTCTGATGCAGTGAGCACCCAGAGGGGTGGGGCTGTGGAGCGTGGCGGAGAGGCTGCAGCCTCACGACCAGGGCCCTTCCTGGGCTGTGGCCATGAGTGACATGATCGTTTGTTTGTGCTTCTGGGACTGGAGGGGTGGTTGGGTAAAGGAAGGAAGTCTCTTGTAATGGGCAGAAGGAAGCATTCACTTTTATATCCGGGTTCCTTCTCATTGGGCAAATCTGTGCCCCAGCCCTCAGCTCTTGTCCTCACATTGATTGGCCAGCTGAGCCTCCTAAGATGAGCATCCGAGCACTTCCTTGTGTCCTTGCTTTTAGGTTAGGGACGGCAGAGAGCGGGACCCCGTGTCTGGCTGTGTCTGTGCTTTAGGTGGCTGGTTTGGGTTCAGTCTTGTGTTTGAAGGACTGGTGCTGTGGCACTGGCCTGTGATGCAAGGCCAGCAGTCGGAACCACCTGCTGCTCTCCGGGGGTGGTGGGGGGAGGGGGAGGAGGATGACTCTTTTCTCAGATACCCCAAAGGACAGTTCTGTCTGGGAGGGCTGCTCAGAGTGAGAACGGACTTGATGGCACCCGGGCTTTTGTTTTGTTTCTTAGCAATTTGAAAAAACAAAAGCCCCAACACCTGTCTTTGTCATTACACGTTGCACGAACTCTTAAAAGTCCACTCTTACTTGACACAAGTTGCTGTTTCAGTCATGTTTTGGGGTAGAAGTCGGCACGTTCCAGTAAGAGCATAAGACAGACAGTGGAGAACATTTATTTATCAAACTGGGAGGTCTTTCTTAAGCGGTGATCATATATACATGAGGGAGAGGCTTTAATTCCATCATTCCGTGCACTTGTTCTCGCTCCCTGGTAACCTTTATGTGTGACTAGTCCCAGGGAGCTGCCCTGCACCTCTCTCTCTAGGTGCTGTGACTGCAAACTTAGGGTCCCCAGAGCGTTCCGCTGGGGATCAGGGCACACTTGAAGAAGTGGAATGTTGTGCCTGGATTTACGTACACGTGACCCAGCACTGGAGAGGCAGTTCTGTTTGATGAAGAGAGAGTGCTTTCTCATCCCAGGGCATGTCCAGCTCTCCCTGTGACGCACAATACCAAGGCCATGGGCCCTGAAGAATGACGTGGTTCAGGTGCACGCCGTGAGTGTGCTGCCGATGGGGGGTCCATAGGTACACAGCGGGGGTCCCAGAGAGAGTGCACCCGGGGGAACCCAGTCCAGAGTGCATCGATGGCACGTGGCTCTTCCCCGCCCCCCGGCTCACTCAACAGCTCTGCAGGACAGGGGACGGTGTAAAGTTTACTGAAACATGGGCTGGGGAAAGTAAGGGGTTGGAGGAGTCTTTTCTCTTTGCATATTCCGGAAGGAAGGTATTACATGTTCTCGGTAACTTTAAAAAAGTGTGTCTTCATGGCTTGATTAAAAAATAAAAGCCTAAAACCGGAACTATGCGCTGTCATTGGTGCCCACTCAGAGCTGCCCTGTGAGACAGGATGGAGCTGCCCTGTGGGTTTCTGGGAAATCAGGGCCACGCCCGGGATTGTCCTGTTCCCGGTGGGCGTTCTGGTTGACTGGGGGGAGGGGGTCATAAAAGGACCGGGGAAGCTCTTAACTTGCAGATGTCTCTGTTATTAGCACTGCCATTATTATGAGAACTGTGAGTGACTTTACTGCGGTAAAATTGCAGGGTAGAAAGATCAAAGTGGAAAGACCTTTCCCCTCCCACCTTGTTCTTTTTTTTTTTTTTCAATCCAGCCACATAAAGTAAGATTTGATGAC
The DNA here is from genome assembly GCA_004026705.1 of Nesogale talazaci. Taxonomy (NCBI): domain Eukaryota; kingdom Metazoa; phylum Chordata; class Mammalia; order Afrosoricida; family Tenrecidae; genus Nesogale; species Nesogale talazaci. The sequence continues at coordinate 17,452 of PVJH01032240.1, read as the reverse complement.
ATTTTGGTTTAAAAAACTCATTGCAGCTGAGCGATTTTGACATAGGATGACCCTAGAGCAGGGGTTCTCCACCTTTCTAATGTCACGACCCTTTCATACAGTTCCTCAGGTGGTGACCCCTCCCCCCAACCATAACATTTGTTCCTACTTCATAACTAATTTTGTTATTGTTAGGAATCGGGTAGCCCCTGTGAAAGTGCCGTTCAACCCCCATAAGGTTGGCCCACAGGTTGAGAACCACTGCCCTAGAGGCTAATAAGAGTGGTGGCCCAGTAGGGTTTTCTTTGTTTTGTTTTGTTTTTGTGGACATCACTGCTCTCTGGTGGGCGTGGGAGGCCCAGCCTTGCTCCTGGAGAGCTGCTGCTAGATTTGAACCACCAAGTCAGTGGGCCGCAGTCCCGCACACAACCACTACACCATCAGCGCTCAGTCCCCAGTAGGGTTTTCAAAGCCACAAATCTGTGTGGGGTTATGAGCCTGGTCGTTTGCTGTCTTCAAGCACCCAAGGAGCTTAACCTTCGGTGGGTTTAAGCTGCAGACCTTGTTGGCCATAGAGTGCTTCACCGCTGTGCCACCAGGGCTCCTGTTTTGGGCGACGGTACCACAGCTAACACTGTTCCCTAGTTCGCCTTCACAGTCACGGTTGGCTGTAACCTTTCATTGGGGGCCCTTGAGCGTCCATCTCGTAGAGAGGCTGCAGCTCGTGTGGGCATTGTGGCAGGGTGGCAGTGTCCTGTTCCTCCGACCCCGTTTCTGTTGGCTTCTGCTGGAGCGGCTCTTCATGCACGTCATTTGGAATGGACTTGGGCATCCCTCTGTCACTGAATATTGCACATTGTTTTTCATTCCTCCCAATTAAAAGGATGCTGTGGTGAATATTTTTATAAGAATTCTTTTAAAAAGTCATTTTTATTGGGGGCTCTTATAGTACTTACAACATTTTATGCATTAGTTGTATCAAGGGGTACCGTCTTCTTTGCTAAAACATTTCCTACTTGAGCGCTTGCTATAAGCTCCTCTTTTTTCCCTCCCTCCCCCCCCTTCCCCCCCCCCCCCATGAACCCTTGATCAATTATGTATTGTTATACTTTGTAGTGAATGTCCTTGGATGTAAGCCCTTAGTTGCTTTTTAAAAACTTATTTTCTTCAGCCACATCTGGAGTACTAAGTCAGAGGCTAGGATCTTCGTACACAATTTTCTCCTGACTACAGAAGCAGTGGGTTTTCTCTGAGGCTAGGTGGGGGAAACCTCCCTGCCATCAAGTCAGTTCTGACTCAGGGCAACCGCATAGGCCAGGTAGAACTGCCCCACGAGTGTGGAGACTGAGACTCTTGACAGGAGCTGGAAGCCCTTTCTCCAGAGAAGTGTTCGGTGGTTTTGAACTGCCGACCTTGTGGTTATCAGCCCGATGTGTGACAGTACACAGCCAGGGCTCCTTAGGGAAAGTGTAGAAAATAAAACAGAGCCCGTATTGTTTTCAAAGGCCCCCTGCCCCAAGTCGGCTCTGCTCATTTGGGGTGTCGTGTTTCTCAGTGACTCTGACTTGCATGCGACACTGAGGGGGACTCGTACTGGGCTCTAGTGAACTCTTAATCAGATCTGTGGTTTCTAAATATTCCCCCCTTCTGTAGGTGCCCCTTTCCTTTGCCAGCTAGTAAAATTCAGTGAGGCCCTGGTCCTGTCTCATCTCTCCTTCGTCCGTTGCTGGTGCTGTTGTTGCCATGGTCAGGCTGGCTAAAAGCCAGGTGTGGAAGTGCGGCCCGTCTCTAGTCTGTCTTGTGCTTTTAGTTCTGAATGGTTCAGCCGTCGATCTCTTGGGGGACCTTACTGTGTGCCAGCATCATTTACTGGACTTGAAACATTTATTAAAATCCAGTGGGCTCTCGGTTCTCCTGCTGCGTGGTTCCCAGGGCCTCATTGCCTTGCTGACGGGAGCTGGCGGTGCATGGGGCCAGTGGAGGTGGGGGTGGGCCTCGCCCTGTGCTCAGGCTGGCAGTGTCTCGAGGTGGGCCTCCCCAGCCCTGCAGACTACGCTTCAGCTTGGATGGAGGGTGCATGGGAGCTGGGCATTGTGTCAGCTCACATGACAGTCTCAACAGTGCTAAGTCTTTCATTCCACAAATGTTAGCCATTCCGACTGTTTAGTCTTATTTTCTTTCAGCAGTGCTTTATCAGTTTTTGTGTACAAGTCTGGTAAAATTTATTCCTACGCATTGAATTCTTTGTGATGCTTTTATACATGGGCAGAGGAGGGCAATCTTACTTGTAGTTCAGTTGATGTGTAAAGGAGACGATTTTGCATGTTTAAATGAGTAGTTTGCATGGAGAACTGGGTGCCCAGGGTCTGCTAAGAAATACACCTGAAGCACCTTGCCCAACCTTTACCAGAGCGGGCACCGAGGAGCTGGTGGGCACCTGGACAGCTGCTTGCCCTCAGTCCACTTCCACAAGTCACAGCGACCCCCTAGGGCTGGGGTGGAGCTGCCTCTGAGGGTTGCCAAGGCTGTACATCTTTGAGAGCAGACCACTGACCTTTTCATATCAGCTGGACACTCACCCATCATGAAGGACTTGGGCCCTCAATGGCTAGTGGAACAAAACCCAGCCAGTGCACTGCTGCTGACCTGACTCCTCACGGTACACGTGTGCCCCTTCTTGAACAGAAGGAACAGTGCGGCACATCCCCTGACGAAGGCGCTGACGACGGCGCCTTGCTGGCACCGTGGGTTACGCACTGGGCTGCTCACTACCGTGTCAACCCATGCGGGCTCCACAGGAGGAAGACGTGGCCATCTGCCCCCACGGGGCCAGCTCTCCTCTCTCTCCTAGGGACCTGCTCTGGAGTTGGCGTGGTGGCGGTGAGGTTGTTCGTGTCCGGGTTGGGGCATCGAAGGAGGGCTTATGGGGTGAGCATTGGCTTGCTACCCTCCAGGCCAGAGACCTCTGGGCCACCTTTCTTTGGAGGAAGGGGAGGAGTCTGTCTGCTTCCATGAAGACCGACAGCCATGGAAACCCTGCCTAGGGCTGCTCTGAGTCAGAATGGATGTGGTGGCAGTGGGTTTGGCTGTTCGTTGCCATTTTATGATTCCTGCAGGGGGTAGCACCCTATAGGTCATAGATGCATGTTATTTTTGTTGGTGGGGAAAGCGGCCCTGGTTGTGGGTGCAGTGGGCATGGCTTCACGAGTCGTTGCTGTCACCGAGAAGGGCTCGTGTGAGGTGGATGCCCGTCCTGAGGGCAACAAAGGCCCCAAACCAAGGCTGCGACCATGTCTGGCTGGCTGGGCAGCCTCCTCCCACTAGAAGGGGAGAGAAATGCATTAGGAAAGCCAAGTTCTGAAGAAAGCCACCTGAGACCAGAGGGCTTCCTGAGACACTCCCTGGATACTCCCTAAACCTCGACAGACATCCGACTCTCCCAAGAGCTTCAATGCAGAGAGACTGTTAGATTGGTGTTCCATACTAAACAAGCCGTCCATGCGAGTCCAACCCAATCCCCAGGCCCACTGCTACCGAGTCACTTCTGACGCATTGCGACCTGTGTCACCAGGTTTGCCAGTGTGGATAGGAGCAGGCAGCTGCCTCCTCTCTTCCCTGAAGGCTAGCAGCCCAGGGCTTTAGCTGACAGAGCCACTAGGGCTCCTTGTCTGTGTCTAGGGAAGCTAGATGCCTGAAAGCGGAACAACCAGAGCATAGTTAAGGAAGAATATTGGTATAAAGGCCCTCTTGCCATTCCTTGATCAGCTTATGTGGGAATCCTCAAACAGAAGCCTGCTTAGTGTAAATTGCCACCAAAAACTGTAGTGAAATGTATTTACTGGGTACTTAAAACAATTTGCTAACTACTTTGCTGCTATATAATGGGTGACCTAATTAGTTAAAATTCATCTTACTCAAGTCAGCACGGAGCTGTCAGTATTCCTGACCATCCCATGGGCAGCAGGTTGGATCCTCCAGCGTTCCAGGGTAGAAAGATGAGGCTGTCTTTTCCCATAAAAGACCCATGGTCTCGAAAACTCACAGGGCAACCCCTCCCCTTACCCCCCCCCCCCCTCAACTGCCCGGTGGAGTCACCTTGAATCAATCAGCCCGATGGCAGGATGTTCCATGAGCCAGTGTGATACGTCTGCTCTCATCTTCCGAGAGCGGTGGGTGAGATGAGAAACTGGCCTGAGGGCCCGCGTGTCTCCCCAAGTGTCAGCGGGGAAGTCGCAGGGGGTGGAACTGGCTGCCTGTGGCTGACTTGAAGGGACACAACTTGAGAAGAGTGGAGCTGCACGTGGTGGTTCTTCACGTGGCTCTTGGCGGCCGACAGGTGACTCGCCGGCTAAGTCGTTCCCTCTCTGCAAAGAATTTGAGGCCCCTTTTTTCAAGTTGCGCCATGTGGGGGGATTTTTGTTTACCGACAGGGATGTCGGTAGCAATCAGTGTGACGAAGACAGGGACACAGACTAAAGGAGCTGGTTCTGACTCCCTGGTTTTCCTTCTCTTTCAGTCCCTGGGATAGATGGAGGTGCTCTGACCGACACTAGTCTCACAGATTCCTATTTCAGCACCAGCTTTATCGGCCTCAACGGATTTGGAAGCCCCGTAGAAACAAAGTATCCTTTGATGCAGGTACCCTAGTGTGGTGCACCTTCTCCCAGGGCAGAGACTATCAATCCAGTCTGGAGCAAGAGGGCATTGGAGGAGGTGGTGGGGTGGAGAGGGCCTGGGGGTGGGGGTGGAATACAGGTCAGTCCTCTGCTCCAGCTTTGGTGTGGAAGAGAAGGGCCGGCACTGGTTCCCTCTGAGCGCTTGAGATGCCTGTGACCCGAGTTGCTTGGTGATGGTGATGGTTTGAGTTTCCTTCTGCGCAGCTCGTGCATATGTATGTCAGATGTTGACGCTAGAGAAGTGCATGTCTCCTTCCCATCGCTCACCCACTGACTCTTCGGCCAGGGTTACTGGGTCTCGGTGTTCCCCAATGTCCTTTCCTCTCAGAAGGACCTTTTGCATGTAACAGAATATTGATGGCTGGATTTTTTTTTGGGGGGGGGGGCATAAAACTAATTCAGTATCATTAATTTCCACTTCTCTAATTCACTACCTTAGAGTCTCTAGTTCTTTTTTGAGTTCAAGGCCAGGGTTTATTTTAAAAGCTTTATATAAAGTCAAAGCAACACTACTTCTTTAGTTTGCTTACGCTTTTGACTATTTCTCTCTTCTTTACCAAATGACGTGCGATATTGAAGACTTTTAAAAAAAAGAGAATAGAAAGCCAGAATCTTAGAGAAATGCAATACACCTGGAAACAATGTCACTGCTGTTAGTTGGAGAACTGTGCCAGAGGACAGATGCTGTGCTGTCCCCTCTGGGCCTCTGAGGCTTGACCTTGGATGGTTCTCCCTACCTACTGGCCCGATAGGGCATTTCCATACAGGTGGGGCATTAACATTTCAGGATGGATGGATGGTAAGGATCCAAGGACGCCAGTGTTTTCTGTGGGATTTTAACCTTTATTTAGAAAAGAATTGAGTTCTCACGAAGATAGGCACCCTGAATCATTTGATTTATAAACATAGAAGTAAACATGCGGGCTGAGCCCCAGTGGTGTAGCAGTTGTGCGCGAGACTGCTGTCCACTGCCTTGGAGGTTCAAATCCAGCAGCAGTTCTCCAGGAGCAAGGCTGGGCCTCCTACTCCCACCACCAGACGGCAGTGATGCCCAAAAAACAAACAAACAAAAAGAAGCATGCAGAACAACCCCATCCCCCACCTACCCCATATTTTCTTAAAAGAGGCCATTTAGCTAACTTATCAGTTCTTTTGACTATCCACTGTGTGAATCACAACTGCAGGTATATTCTTGAATTTAAAGCAACTCTAAGAGCGCCCCACCCCCCCTTTAGATGGCAGGCTCAGGGTAACAGACAAAGCCCAAACCAGAGCTGGGATTTGAAAGCTGAGCTCTTCACAGACGTTTGGAGGCAGTTAGATAGAACTGTCTCTGGATGAGGGCCCCGGCTGCCTTGCAGGATGAAGGCAGGGAGGAGGCAGTGGTGTGGGCAGCCCAGGAGGATGGTAATTCTCAGCAAGCCTCCGCCACATTGCCGGAGCTGTGCCTCTCTGGGAGCAGACAGCCTGGTCTCTCTGGTAGAGGCTGGGGGATTTGGAGTGCCAAGCACCTAACCCACAGGGCCCCCAAGGCAAGCAAGCAGAGGGTATACTTCCAGAACACAACAACCTCTTTCGTCAGGTGCAGAGAGTATATTCTGCATGGGAAGAGGATATTAGAACATCTGTTAACTTTATACAATCACTATCTCTTCAATACATCCTGAGATTCCCATTCCTTTAAGGTGTCTTCCTCATCCAGCCACGTAAGGAATTTAAGGAAACTTAGACGTTGTGTCTCTTATCCAGGCTAGTCAGTTATGGCAGTGGAATTCAAGCTAGATCTGCACCTCTGGCTTTAAGTAAGGGGCTCAGGAGGAAATAAATGGCGGGTCCTGGGAGGAGGACTGGAGGGGAAGCAGCCAAGAGAGGCGGCCTCAAGGTGGCAGCTCTTCCGTGCGTGTTCTCAGTAATGTGTGCATGTTTCCCTTTCCAGAGAATGACGAATAGTAGCAGCTCACCCAGCCTTCTCAGCGACAGTGCCAAGCCATATGCAGGCCACGGTAAGACTCTTAACACACTCTAAAGACACTCAGACATGTGGTAGACACTCTGGAAAAGACAGCCATGTTTAAAGAAGGCAATGAAAGAGAGATACCTGTTTCTCTCTCAGTCTCTGCCTTTTTTCCATATCTCTTTGTAGACACACACATGTGCACCCACACGCGTACATATCTGTGAAGCCAAGCCAAAAAGTGTTGCTCTCGTTCAGACACGCACAGGCTTCTTAAAAGTAACACGTGTTGAGGCACGTCTGCACCCCGGTGCACGGCGGCAGGCACCACACTGGGGAATATGCTTGGCTTACTCTCCTCGGGCCTTTCAGAAAGCACAAGCGGTCCAAATGAGGGCTTCCAAGGGCATTCGCAGAGGAGGGTGGTGACAGAGCTTTGGGTCCCAAAGGGGCCCTTTGATAGATGTTCTCTGTAACAAGATGACCACAAACGTTTATCAGGAAGAAGTTCTTAGAAAATACTCAACTGTATTGCTGGGGAAAAGGCCAGGAACATTGAACTGAAGAGTTTTAAAATGGTTTTAATCATGATGATGGTACCTATTTGCTTGCCCTTCCAGGGTGGCAAGGGTTGCCAACCGAGAATTTAGTTGGAAACCTACTGTCGTACAGCCCTGATCTTGCCCTTTAGGCATCCTTTTGCCCAAATTGAAACACTGGGGAGGAGCACAGTTTTGAGTCCTTCAGGGATGTCCAAGTGCCACTGTGTCATGTCAGCTGAAGAGCGTAGTTCTCCAGGGAAGAGTTAGAAACACTTCCGGAAGGGCCTGGCCCTTGAGGGACGGAGGGATGGAGGGAGGGAGCCTCACACTTGACTCTGACCTTTTCTAAAGGGTTCCACTTGTGCCCACACTCAGGGGGAGCATCATACACAGACTGTTCATTTTTCACGTGTCGATCCAGCCTGGAATTCCATGTTTTTGTTCCATAGTTTACTTAGCCCTCCTCCCCTCTCCACTTCCCCCTTTAAAAATGATGACCTTGTGATGAGCAAGGTGTGTGCATTTGTGCTGATAGCGTGGACGTTCCTTTCGAATGTCTTGTTGGAGCACACGTCCTTGGGGAGAGGCTCTCCGGGTTTCTCGGTGGAGTCGCTATCAGAGTCCGAGTCCACAGGTGGCTTTTGCTCGGGATGAGACAACTGAGCTGCCATCCAGCGCGCCCAAGGCAACGAGTCACAGGGAGAATCAGCAGTTCACACTGCGGTCCTCCATTCTTAGAGGGCGATCTGTCAGACCTCCATGCTGTCTGCAGCCGACAACCCCGGTTTCCTCTGCTGTCAGAAAAAGCAGCACCATTTCAACATTGAATAAAATCGACTAAAATAACATATGTTCCACTCACTGCCGTGGAATGACTCATAGCCACCCATAGGACAGATTTAGAGCTGCCCCTGGGGTTTCCCCAACTGTAGCTCAGTGCTGGGGCTTAGGGCTCGACTTTCTGTTGGGGAGCTGCAGGGGCGGCAAATTACCGACCTCGTGGCTAGCAGCCAGCCGCACGTCACCCAGCTCAGCACCGGGCGCCCTTCACAGGTCCTTGGCATCCCACGCACGCCCATCTCGTTTCATTACCGACTCTTCAGGGATAGCGTAAGAGATTTACATAAACATCGCCTCGTTTCTAAGTGGTTTCCATATAAAATGATTCCTTATTCTTTCATTAGCTGCTTTCACTTTGTGTGTGATTAATCACTTAGTTTGAAACAAAGAGCATTAGCTCGACTGATGTCAATCCTGGTGAAAGGCTGGGTCATGAGGTGGAGCAGCGGGCTGCATGTGTCCCCTGAGGCGCCTTGCCACGTGTGCCTTGAATATGGCCATGAAAGGTCTACAAAGCTCAGGAAGGGACCCAGCTAACTGCCTCGGTGTCGCTCAGGTGCGCCTGTTCAGAGACTTCACCTTCCGGAAGTTAAAAATAACCTGCCATGTAATTCTGCTGCCAGGTGCTGAACCTGTAAGCGATATGGATTTTACATTTGTTTTGCGGCATTTGCAGCATCTTCAAAGCCGTAGCAAGTTATCTTGTTGACTTCAAACCGAATCTGCAGTGTGTTCCTGCCCCCCTCCCCAATCCAGGTCTCCTGTTTGGGACTTCGCTCCCCTTAAGGATCTGGTCAGGGTCCTGTCTCAGGAGCACACGTCCTTTGACCACCAAAACACGCACGACTCAGAGTGACCTCATGGGCCCTCTCCCTCCCTTCGTAAATGCACTCCCTCCCGACAGCAGGATGAAGAGCCTTAGTATTGTTTTCTGCTCCATTCTGATTTTCGGGTCTGAGCAAAAGCCCTGTTGGGTGTAGCTTGCACTAAGTGGATCTCCAGGCTCTGCCAAGTGAATGCCGTCCCCACTGAGGAGGTGCGTTGCACACTTGGTGCCTGAGACCCCTAAGCTTGTTGTCGTTGTTACCGTGTCAGGAGCTGTCACTCGGTAGACTTGTGGGCTACCTGAGCTGGCTGTTTGGAAACGTGTGTCACTTACCTTCCAGATGCTCTCACTCCACCTGCCTCATCCTTGTTTGCTGACCTTGGTGCCCTCCACATCTCTCAGAGGAGGAAGGTAGGTGAGGCCCGGACTCCTGTGACGGTCAGTAGAACTTGGAGGGGGAGGGGCCTTGACTGAGAGGACGCCTGCGCGCTGGGAGGAGTAGGCAGGCTGCTGATGGACCCCACTGCCAGCTTTCCCCATGTTCTTACTCACAGTTGGACTTGATTTTATGAGGTGCTGGAGTGCCGTGGGATTTTTGTGTGGAGGCTTGGGTCCTGCCTGCTGTGGGCCCGTGGTAATGCACACTGTGTGCACGTTCTGGTCGTGGCTGCTGTCAGTGGGTCTGGGACAGACGTGGACACCAGGCTGCTGGCCTGTCCTTCGTCCGTTGTGCCTAGGTTCCAAAGATTCTCTACGAATGTGAACGCCTCATGCCCGCATTGCCTGTTAGCTTCCACTCCCTGTCATCTTTCACAAGTGACCCAGCTGCTTATTAAAAAACAAACAGCCTTAAAATGTTTTCAGATTAGCCATTGAACTTTATTGAGAAGGGAGGTTGATAGACCGTGGGTGGCTCTCTGAAGTACTTGGTGGGGCTGTGAGCCCCATGTTTCTGTGTTGGTGAGTGCTGCTATGTGAGTGGTGACGCCGTCTTTCTGGTTAGGACCAGTAGCAGCGAAGGTGGGTATGAAGTTTATACATTTGGTGGACATAACTGAAGTTGAACATTGAGTTTCCAAAGAAATGGTGGAAAAACTCAAGACATTCTAGAAATTCTTGTAATTAAATGAGGGGTACTTAGAAGGAATCTGATCAGGGGGCACTATAAGCTAAACCAAAGAAGCTCTTATCCACCCACCTCGTGCCACCCCCACCCCACCCCCACCCCCCAGCGCTCAACACGCTATCCCACCAGGGATCACAGCTGTCTGCATCTTCCACAGGACACGGTATAAATTCCATTGGCACCTCAGGTACTTAGAATTAGCCCCATTTGGAAACACGGATGATACAGGCAGGAGATAATTGCAAAGTCCTTTGTAGGCCCCTAGAGCTGCTAAGTGAAACATCGATCCTGGACTCTTGCAGTCAGTTCTGTTCTGCTACTTTGGAATGTTTGGTCTCTCGGCCCGTGAGAAGAGCAGGGGTAGAGAGCAGCTGGGCTCCCGCCTACCCTCCATTGGCAGTAGTGACCCGCGGTGGGGGCCAGCGCCTGCCAGTAGGCAATGGGGACGCAATTGTAACCTGGAAGATTACCTGGGTCTCATTAGGGTAGGAGGCAGATAATCAGAAGCCCTTTAGTAGTCCTAGCCACCCGCCAGTAGCTTTTACACACCCTCACCATCGTAAGTGACAGGTCAGCTGTACACAGGAGCTCTTCTGGAAAAGAAAGGAAGTGGGGGGAACGAATGAACAAACAAACAAACAAACGCTTCCACATGTTGGCCAGGGTGAGAGTTTGGTACCATACTTCTTGGCAGTATTTTTGAGAAAGCAGTGAGAGTTCCTGGGCCTCGGCAAAGGGAAGATCCCCACCCATGCTCTGTGTTTTGTGACGTCTAATGACTCCTGTACTTGGAAAGATGTTGCAATGTGTCCATGGGGCAGGCGGGGACTTCTCTTGAGTGAGTATGCTGCCTGGGTGGCTGCGGCCTGTCCACGCTCTTCCAGCCATGGAAGGACCAGTGGGCCAGGGGAGCCACCAGGGAACCTCTCAGTCCTAAAGTCCATTGTCTGTCAAAATCCAGAGTCTCCGCTGTCTGTCTGGTGGTTGACGCAGCATGGCTTTGAAGGGCGGAGGGCTGGGCGCATCTCCCCTCTCCTGCAGGGGGAGCGATATTGGTGCACATCATTGCACGCCTTGAGATTCGTGGGTGGTTGAGTTGAGAAGGCTCACAGTCTCTTCCAGACTAGACACACGAGGGGTCGTCAGAGAGTTTATATAAAAATGGGCATTTTCTCACGGGCTTTTTGGCTCTCCCCCCCCCCCCCCCTTAAGTCCTTGGGATGTTACACAGCATAAGTTGAAGGCCCGTGAAGACTGCCTGCTTTTCTTTTGTTGCAGTAAGCAGTACCCTCCAGGTCTGCCTGCCTGTGTGATGCTAGTGGACCAAGCAACCCAACCCACTGCCGTTGAGTCTGTTCGGATGCAGAGTTATGTAAATGTCTACAACTTCAGGTTCTAATGAGCCAGCTATGAGTGTGTTATTTCATAACATCGGAGAGCAGGTAGTTATACCCTACTTACCTACTGTTCCACAGCTAATTAGGTAAATGGGTTCTGAAATCTTCGGTCAGGCCACATGGCCGGTATTTCCCTATGGGGATGTGAATTACCAGGGCCGGATTTGCTGGGCGTCTTTTTGAAAGGTGGGAAGTTTTGCTATGTGTTTTGTGGAAACGGAAAAGAAAGGATTGATGTTTTCATTGTTTCCTTCAAATCTAATTGAAGAGGCAGCCCATGAACCTTTCAAAGCACATTTCAAGAGCAGCCTGTCAACCGGCGCCAGTCTAAAGAGCTGGCAGTTGCTACGGGGTGATGCACTCTCCAGTTCCAGGAGTTTGGGGTGAGGGTGAGGATGGGGGAGAGAAAGAGATGTCTTGAGTTGGGTGAGGAATACAGAGAATCAGGCACCTAGGATGAAAACCTTGCTTGATTACTTGTGGCGTTGTGGAACATTGCATACAGTTTTTGGTTCTCTCTCTCCTGAGTGTCAGACCTAAGCTAAGAGAGTACAGTGGAGGCCGTGTTTTCTGTGTGGTGTGTTAGTGTGGACAGAAGAGCCCAGGCGGAGGGCTCCGCAGTGTGTGGTGCGGCAGGTGCCCGGGAAACTTCCTGAAGCAGCTGGGCACCGAGAACCACATCGGGGGAGGTTGGCAGTGCACACGGTGCCATGAGCACAAGGAACATGTCCATGGTTTTTCCTGACCGAGGACGGTGGCAGCGGAGGCTGAAAGGTGCCCGTGTGCTGCGGGGGCCGGGTCCCCGCCAAGAGGTCCATGCACAGTGGGCCCAAAAGAGACGGCCATGTGAGCCCTGGCCACCAAGGAGACGGAGCCTCCATGCAAGCGTGAGACCCTGAAGGCGGAAGTCGTGCCTACTGGAAGCCCGCCATTGCTCGGACATTTTGCTGGCTCCCCAGGAACCTGTGTGGGTTCAGGCAGCCACATCTGGTACACAAAAATCCCCATCAGGGACGAGAAACCTCCCCCAGCCCGTGTTCTCAGCCTGGCTTTCCCTTTTGGCTCTCGATTTCCTGGGGGCCTTCAACCCGCGTCCTCTACCGCCTCCCCTGCGTCAGAGCAGCAAGGGCCCGGCCAGGTGCCTACCAGCTGCAGTCATCCTGGCTGGTTTTGTTTGGAATAGGAGGTTTCACTCAACATGATGATTTTCGTTTCTGTGAGTTTGTTTTTTAAGGCCATAAAAGTGAGTTTGGGATTGTGTGGCCAAGAAGCCGGAACCATCTTACTCATTTCTTCTCTTGTGGATGGGAAAGCTCAAAGCTTCCTATGGGGCCAAGGGGTTGGCTCAGAGAGACTGAGGACACACTGTGAGGAGGAGATGCAGGTGTGTGAGGCCTAGTGCGGGGCTTTTCTGGAGGTGGACTTGAACCCCCGACCTTGGGATTTCGTAGCTCAAGGCTTGAGCACCACTACCGAGGCTCCTGTGTGTGTGTTAGGGGATTAGCGTTTCTTCTCGCTGCTGATGTGGTCTCTCCTGCCCCTTTGTACTTGGGGGTCTGGGCTTTGCTTAAATACATTTGACGAGGGATAGGATCTCACCCGAGTTTTTGTTAAAGTAAGGCGGATGCTCCCTGAAGGAATAGGAGGCTTTACATTGATCTGAATGTCGTGGTTTTTATGCCGTACGTGGGTGGCATCGTCATTTGGTGGCTGGCACTGCCGCCATTCCTCGACAGGGGCTTTCCTGCTGCCTGTCTGTGCTGCACTGATGCAGGCTGCAGGCAGGCCTGGGGCTTCTTGCTGCCCTTTGCTTAGCTCTAAGCCCAGGACCGGGGAGTCCACTCTGAGCGACTGATCTGAAGGGGCGGGGCTGTCGTGGGGTGCTGCTCCTGAGGGGTGGCTGGCGGGTGTGACCGGCCCAGTGCTCAGCTGGCTTGCTTCCTGCCACACCCCTCCGCCTGTCCTCCTGGGACACCGTGCGCAGGAGCATGAGGAACAGACGCAGGCCTGGCCTTTAGAGAAGAATCCGCTGTTCATCGATGGAGTTACACGGGGAGTGTTCCCAGTGGCTTTGTGGGATTGAGTTGAGTTCCCGGCCCTCTGTGGACACCACAGACTGACACTGCTGTCTCCCAGCAAGGGGCAAGCATCGTTTTGGGGACTGTGGGTGGAGTGGCCCCTTGTTTTTGCTGCATCAAGGATGACTCTTGAATTTTGCTACGTTGATGGGTTCAGACAGAAATCTCAGGGAGAGGTTTGTTGCGGAGGCCCCTGACCCTTATATCGGGGTGGGGGGAGAGGGCGGCAGTTGCCGCTTGGCCATATTTAAACTCCTGTGAACTGAACTCCGCACCCTCTGTACTCGGTCAGCACCGTGCTGCTGGCTGGGCCATCCGGTCTTACAGCACGGGGGCTCTGTGTTGGTTGGTTCTCTGGTATGATGTGATCGCTTCAGTAAAGCCAGGACTCCTTTGCCCTCAGACCGAGGAACCTAGTTGATCATTCCGAGGCCATGGGCTGATGGGTGTTGTCTGTCACACTTGGTCTTGCTTACAGTGTCCAGCGCTAAGAACCTTGCAATGTTCTCGTGTCCCTCTTCCGAGGACGCAGGGTAGAGTGACGTGAGTAGCCGACACGCTTAGAATGCACGTTCCCCAACAAAGTGGCTGCAGTCTTAAGCTACGTGTATCCCCCAACTCCATGCTATGCTCCAGATTTGGTCTTGGCGTTGGAAAGCATGGGGGCAGAGCGTCATTACTGTCTGAGTGGATGGAGGGACGGATGAGGGCACGCAGCTCCGACTCTCATTGGTCACAGCCTTGCCAGTGGAATTCAGAGGTCAAGGTGCCCTTGAGGAGTCTGTGTGTGAGCGTCTCAGTAGGAGCTGGAATGATTGTTCGGATGTGACTCTTCAAGGAGGGTCCCTGCACTCGGAGGGCGTTGGGTTTTTCTGACGTGCAGGACAAGAGTTAGCACACCCGCCCTGGCGCTGGACCGGACGTTAGTTGTGAGACCATGCGCCAGTTATTTACCCTGCCTTGGACCCCACTCATCTGTCAAATGGTGTGATGTTGCCACCATATCTTGACTGAAACATTTATTCATGGGTATGAAGTTTGCGGTATAATGCCTTTTAAAAATTTTTTTCTTAAAAGAGCATTTTATTGGGGGCTCTTACAGCTCTTAGAACAATCTATCAGTTGTATCAAACATATCTGTACATACGTCGTGATTGTTACTTTTTAAGCACTTTTAAGCACCGAGCCCTCAGTATCGCTTCCTTTCCCCCCACCCCTCCCCATAATCCCCTGATAAATATAGTGCCTTTTGATGAGCTTCTGTCTTGGCTTAAGCTTGATTACAGCAGAAAAACCCCGCTTTAGAGGGATGCCTGCTTCTGTTCAAGACTGACCCCGGGCTCCAAAGGTCAGGGAAGCAAAGGGAGCAGGTGGTGGAAGCACCCAGAGCCTTGGCTCACGGGTGCTGCTGCAGCAGAGTCCACCAGCAGATGGCTTGAGACAAGCAGCCAGTCTCTGTTGGCTCTGCTGTTAGGTGCCTTGGGATTGGGCCTCGCTTACAGGGGCCCTGGCACAGCAGAAGGAAGCACCGCCGGGTCCTGCACGGCGTCCCAGTCCTCCTCGTGTTCGAGCCCAGTGTGGCGGCCGCCGTGTCCGTCGATCTCGGCGGGGCCTCCCCGTTTGACAGGCTGGCATTCAGGGCGCCAGGCCCAGGGGAAGGCTTGGCTCTCTGTTGGCTTGGATTCTGGGAGGAAGGCCCTTGTTTTTCTTGGGTGTTGGTTGGAGGAGTGAGTCTTGGCATCATTCCTCCCCTGGGTCTCGGAGCTTCCCAGCACCAGCGACCTTGGATCCAGAGGACACTACCCCGCCCCCACTCCCCCCTTCTCCTTGGTGGTCGTAGATCCCTCTGATCTGTTGGATTGTTTACTTGCTTTTTCGGTGTTTCAAAAGAGATTGAGAGCATAACCCGTCTTATGCGTTTCCCTCACCGCCATCACAGGGGTGAGGGTCCCCGGCACATGGGATGAATGGTCAGAACACAAATGGAAGATGGTGACATCACACTGAGCTCCGTGACCCAGCCAAGGTTGGGTTCCCAGTTCAGCCCGTAAAAAGTGCTTTAATGGAGCCTGGTGTGTTTTGATTACTTTTGCTGAAATCAATGTGAACACTTGCATGATGATTACAGTGGATAGTGTATGGGGAAATACATTTTCTGATGGAAAATACCAACACAACTCTTATATTTACTGTCACTCAAGATAGCTGATAAGTTTGACATGATGTTTTATTATTCCACATCTTTTATTCTGGTTCCATTTTAAAGGACAAAATATACGAGGGGACTTTGAAGTGTTTGTGGAAAATAGAATTAAAGGATAAAAAACTAAAACTTAGTTCTCAATGTAAACTCCATTGAATTCAAGATACTTTTATCAACGATAATAAACCGTTTAGTTCCTCCCTAAGGAACCAAGAATCCTGGGGATTTTACCATGTCAGTGTAGTCTTTTTTTTATATCATTAACTGGAAGGAGCGTGTGTGCGCCCCTTAGTGATTGTTTTAGGTTAGGGAACAAGAAGAAACCAGAAGCAGGCAAATCAAGGCTAAAAGGTGTGTATTGGGGGTGGGGGGTGGGGGGGGTGGGGCTACAGGGCAATTTCCCACCCAAACCTGGGCACACTTGTTCTCGTTTGGTGAGAAGATGAGCAGGAGCGTTGTCTGGTAAAGAAGGGTTCTATGGTGAGACTTTTGGAGTGTGTTTTTCTGCCGAAGCTTTAACTTGGCTTCCCAGAACACTGGCAGAGCAAGCAGGTGCTATTGTTCTCGGGCCAGGGCACCTTCCCAGACTGTGGCCACCCTGCTTTTCTTTGTCTTGGGCCCACACTGTGAAAGCCATGTTTCCTCTGTTACTGCCCTTCCGAGAGATGCTTCAGCATTGTGTTTCCCTGTGTTTAAACTCCCCACTGAAAGCTCTGTTCTTGTTTGCACCTGGTCTGGGCACAGCCACTGTGGCACCCACCACGCATAATGGCTACGCCACGTCAGCGTCCGTCAGAGTGTGTCCGTCTGTGAGACGTCTCTGGTGGTGCTTGTGTTGGTCCCCGGTGCGAGTTGCCAGTGCGCTTCAGTCAGGGTACAGGGCAGGATGGCCCGTCCGGGTCTGGGCTGCCACTGCTGCCTTCCTCTTGAGCATCATTGGCCCTAACGTAGAGACGAGCCGTCCGTGTTTGTGGACCCCTGATTTCTTGGTGGCCTTGTTCCCACACACTCCCCACACACTCTGCAGAGCCTCATATTCCATTTGAGCCTCGGCATTGGTGTGATGTGGGTTCCTGCTTCCGTCTTGGCATGCTGGTGGCATTTTCAGTGATACTGTCAGCCGTGGTCTTCGGGTTCAGCACTACTCTGGATTCTGCTCTTGGATTAGAGTTTATTCTTGTGTCTACAATGGCACGAGTCTGGAGATCTCTGTTGCCTGAGAGACTTGAGAGATAGGGCCCTTCCAGAGATGTTATAGAAGGAAAGGAGTAATGAATTCTTCTTCGCAAAACCAAACACCATAATTACATCATGAGAGTGAGAGGGGAGGGAGAATAATGCATTGAGTTGATGTTTTTAAAACCCTCATTACCATCTCCTCAATGCATGCTCATAGAAAGCAAATTGTGCTGCCCGTAGTTACTGGATCCAGGCTCTGGATTACAGAAGACCCTTCAAGCAGTGACTATTGCTTTCAAGTAGCTGACTGGAATTTAGGTATTGTTTGTGTTCTGTTTGATGGTAGTTTGGGATCAGGTGAGTAAGCTCTGATTTTGTTAACCAGTCATGGGAGAGAGACACACACACACACACACACACCCTGCCTTTTTTTTTTTTTTTTTTTTTGCCCTCCTGAAGGCGTTTGGGCTCACCTGGAATATGTTGTAAATGAGGGACGGTCTTTTTAGTCATGATCTACCCGAGTTCCTGTGACTCTGCTCTTCAACTCTTTCCAAAGGGTGAGGCCACCAGGAACCGTTTGCTTCGTCCCCACTGCACTCCACAGCAGTTGCTGTCGCTGTAGACGTGGGCTGTAGATGAACCAAGCCAG
>PVJH01032239.1:0-22878 GCA_004026705.1 Nesogale talazaci | reverse complement strand
TGGGGCTGGGCCTCCTACTCCCACCACCGAGAGCAGTGATGCCCCCCCACCAAAAAAAACCATAAAAAAAAAGTCTGGGGCTGAGCCCCAGTGGTGTAGTGGTTGTGCGCGGGACTGTGGCCCACTGGGACGGAGGTTCAATTCCAGCAGTGGGGCTGGGCCTCCTGCTCCCACCACCAAAGAGCAGTGATGGCCCCCCCCAAAAAAAAAAAAAAAGTCTGGGCCCAGACAGCTTTATGGGACATTCTACCAAACATTCAGAGAAAAGCTGACATCAATTCTGCTCACATCATTCCAGAATATAGAGAGTATTTTGAATTCACTTTATGAAGCGAGTATAATCCTGACATTAAAATGAGGCATCAAACAAACAAAAAAAATCAAGCCTATTTCAACTTGTGGCTATGTAATTTTCTGGTGACAAAAGTATTCCTTATATATAATTTATAAATAATGGTAAAATGTAAATGTCTGTAAAATCCCACCAAACAAATTGCTCCCACTATGGTAAGGCGTTCTGGCAGCACCGTGGATTACGGATTACGCATTAGGCTGCCAACCACCCCTCGGCGGGAGGAAGATGAGGCGGTCGCTCCCATGAAGAGCGCTGGCAGCGCGGGCACTCACAGGGCAGCCCCACTCTGGCCTCTTTGCTGGGAATCCAGAGCAACTCGATGACTGTGTGTGTGGAGCTTTTTGGAATCATGAGGGTGAGTCATTTCCCGTCTTTTCAATGTGTATACGGCGTGTTTTTTTAAAGCAAATTTTATATTATTTCACTTATAATTTTGTAGCCCATGATATATTTACTTACTTCAGGGACATTTTCCCCAGGTCAGGTCTTAAAAGGTCACCACAAGTGGGTTTTATAAAAGCCTACATGTTGTTAGGTGCCATGGTGTGGGCTGTGACTCAGCTGGACCCTCTGGGCCCCAGAATGTAATGCTGCCCAGTCCTGCGCTGTCCACAGAGCTCTGTGTTTGAGCCCGTCGTTTCCATCACTAGGTCAGTGACGTCCACCCAGGTCTGCATAGCGTCGCAGTGTAAGGAGAAACCTGTTTTCTTATCATTCTCTTCTTGCTCCACATATTACTTGGTCCCAGTATGCTTTTGTGTTTATGAATCTCTTGTTCTGTTGTTATTGAAACTCTTTATTATTGCTGGCCTTCTTTGGGTGGTGGGACCAGTCAGTATTCTTTTGTTTGTTTGTTTGTTTGTTTGTTTGTTTTGTTTTTTGGGGGGGTGCATCACTGCCCTCTGGTGGTGGGAGTAAGAGGCCCAGCCTTGCTGCTGGACTTGAATCTCCAACCCAGTGGGCCGCAGTCCCACGCACGACCACTACGCCACCGGGGCTCAGCCCTCAGTCAGTGTTCTTGACTGCCACTCAGAGATATCTGTTTGATGTCCGCAGGAAGGGGATTAATCGGATAGATCATAAAGAATCTGCCAAATAACAAGCTGGAGAGCCATGGCTGGGAACAGGGTACTCAGAAGAGGGCCTTAGTCAGCGGCTGATGCCACAAGGTGCCACCCCAATGGGAATGGCCACTTCCAGCACCTCTGGCCAGTGAGAATTTCCAGAGGTGCCCTTGCCATGGGTGTCACCGGATATGGCTAGAAATTGGCTCTTGCTGTCAGCCCCACAACCAAACGGATTCTCTACCACCCCCACCCCCGCCCCCGCCCAGCTCCTTTGCAATACGAGGGTCTGTAGTGGCACCCACAGTTAATGCCCTTGGCTGCTCAACGAAAGGTCAGAAGTTGGTCTGAGTCCTCGGGACACCGCAGAGCACAGGGGGTGCAGTGGTGACTTATCGGTGAGCCGCTCACCATGGGTCAGTCATTCTAAACCACCTACCTTCAAGAACGATGGGACTGTCTACAGTCTCGGAAAGCCACACGGGCAGTTGACTCTCTTCAATCGGGTCTCAATGAGTCGGAATTGCTTGATGACTATGAGAAATCTATACGGCGAACTGTTCTCAGCATAATACTTTATGCATCATGTGCGGTGTGTTCCATAAGCAGTGTGATTTTGCCATAATTGCAGGATTGTAGTCTTTGATTTTGCCACACAAACAAAAAGGAGTCCCTGGTAATGCGGTGGAAAGCCCTCCTGATATCAGATGGAGAATACGGCTCTGAGACGCGACTACAACATGAAAAGAATCAAGTTGGCCAAGACACTCGATACATGCTAGGAAAAGAATTTCAGCACCCACTTGGCACAATAATCATGTAAGCAGGCCACATGATTCTTGAGCGCCTTCTTTTCACAAAATGCCATTGTAGGTCTTATGTCCTAAAGGCAGTCAGTGGTGAGAAAATGAAATCAGGTTCTCCTGGAGCGAGAGTCATGCTCCACAACAGATTACAGAACAGAGGGACCCTTCCCTAGAAAAGGACGCCAGCCTTGGTCACGTAGAGGGGACGTGAGAAAGAGAAGGCCCTCCAGGACATGAATTGACCCTATAGCTGTAGCAATGGCTGCAGGAAAGGGTCAGCTCTCTCTTGGACAGAGCCAGGATTGCGAGGATGGTGAAGGACTAGACAGGGTTTCGTTGCGTGGTCCATAAGTTCCCTGTGAGTTGGCACTGACCCATGGCACCTAACGACAGCATCAATGCAAACTACGTCTAGATCAAGTGAAGTTGCCTTAGTTACATAGTGCGGTCGCAACAACAACTATCACAAGTGGGGTGACAAAAAAAGTCAAGAATTTTTCCCCCTTTTTCTTTCTTTCTGCATTTTCTGTTTTCTTTTTTTTTTCTTCTCACATCACTGCCTTGGTGGGAGTAGGAAGCCCAGCCTTGCTCCTGGAGAGCTGCTGCTGGATTTGAACCGTCAACCCTGTGGGCCACAGTCCACACACAACCACTCCACCACCGGGCTCAGTTTTTTTTTTCTCCCCCTTACAGTTTTGAAGGTGAGAAGTCCAAATCAGGACATCAGCTCTTGCTTGTAGAGAGATCTTTAAGGGCTGTGGCTACCTGGTTCTGTACAGCTTGCAGCCTTGGTAAGCTGATAGGCCAGTTCTGTTCTGTCCCTTAGGGTTGTGGTAAATCCAGTGGTGTGGGATTATTTTTGCTTAATTAAGGATGGAATCATTAGATCTTAGGTCAATGTGACTGGGTCAGCATTTTCGTTCATTAGGCAGTGATTCCCCATGATGTGATATGACACAATGTAATCAACTCTGGGATGAGATCGACTCTGAGAGCAGCCAGCATTTGTGGAGTGCAGTCCCCTGGATGCAGTTGGGAGACAGACTCCTCAGCGCTGTGGCCTATGCCTTTTTAATGTTGTCACTTCTGCTGGATCTGGATCCTGCATCAGGTTCATCGACTTCCTGCCATATTGCCTGCCAATCCCAAGAGCCATCAGTACACTGTCAACCCCGGACTTCATCTGACACCCACCAGCCTGTGGGCTTCCCCCTTCATCTTTGGATCATCAGCCCCCAAAGCTAGAAGAGTCAGAAGAGTCCTTTACCTTAGCAAATGACCCACAGATTTGAATGGGACTGGACTTATCTGCCTCTGCAACTGTGCGAGCTATTTCTTGACATACATTTCTTTTGTAGACACATGCACATATACGTAGTGCTGGTGTTACTTCTTTAGAGAACCCAGCCTAATACAAAGACTGTTTAACATGCTCCTCGAGGGTGTTTAGAAAATCACTGAGAGGGCTGAGACCTGGTGGCGTAGTGGTTGAGTGCGGGACTGGGGCCCACTGGCTTGGCAGTTCAAATCCAGCAGCAGCAAGGCTGGGTAGCTCCCACGACCATCAGAGGGCAGTGATGCCCAAAATAAAAACAAAAAAATTTGAGAAGATAGAAAAATGGCAATCTATGTACCTTTATCAAAAAAAAAAAAGAAAGAAAGAAAGAAAGAAACCACTGAGAACAAGACAGGGTCCTCTGACTACCCTCACTGGTCTTTGTTGTTCTTGTTTCCCCCTCAATCCTTGACACGGCAGAAGAAAGGAAATAACAAAGGAGAAAGGTGAGGATGGGCTGAGCCCCGGTGGCGTGGTGGTTGTGCGCGGGACTGTGGTCCTCTGGGATGGAGGTTCGATTCCAGCAGCTGCTCCATAGGGGCAAAGGCTGGGCCTCCTAATCTCACCACCAGAGGGCAGTGATGCAAAAAAAAAAGTGAGGGAACAGATTCCAATTCCTGATGACCCCTTAAATCACTGTGGGGAACTGCCCCAGCGGATTTTCTTGACTGTCATCAAGGAGTCTCGGGGTGGCACCGAGGGTTAAGTGCTACACTACTACTCAGAAGCTCGGCAGTTCAAACTCACCCAGAGGTGCCTTAGAAGACAGACTTGGGAGCTCTGCTTCTGAAAGGTCGAGCCTTGAGAACTCTCGGGAGCAGTTGGACTGTGTCCACACGGGGGCACCAGACATTGGAACCGATGTGACAGCAGCCAGCAACGACAATGACACTGTCCTCCTGGAGGCAGATCTTGGCCATCTGCCAAGGTGCCACCTCGGTGAGCTCTCAGGGGAGTTGTCCAGTTACCTGACGGGGATGAAGAGGGAGGGAGATGTCACTCTGGGCTCTTGGGCAGCGTCACCTCTCAGGCTGCCCCCCACTAGTGTGGAAGCTGGTGTATCCGCTGAGCGAGGTATCGTGGTTGGGAGGAAGGGGCCGGGGTCTCGTGTTTAGCGGGCCTAAACAATCCTTCCACAGCTCCGTGCTGTGTAGACACAAGTTGAGAGCAGCATGTCTGCTCTGAGACCCAGTAAGGCAGAGACTGAAGAGAAACAAGCCAAAAATCTGGGGGAAAGATGTGGCGGAGATTCTGGATGGGCAGGCAGCCCAGGGAACATGGAAAACAGGCCTGCGCAGAGAAAGCCTAAGCCTCTTCTCTCACCCACCTCAAATGCCAGCCTGATCGCAGCCATGGGGAGAACAACTAAGTGTCGACATCCTCCAGATGCAAAGATCAATGCACAAGCAGAACCAAACACACGTTGCACACTGTTCTCAGGGTCTTGCCTCCCGCTCAATCCAACACACCAAGTCAGGGAGGAAACCTCCATTCCCAACGTCCAGTCCGCTCTCGATCTCGGGAGGAAAGATGCCTCGGTACCTCTCTCCATAGCTGTTCACTGGGCCCGGCCAGAAGAGACTGCTCACGTCAGAAGATGGAACTGCATTTTAAATCAATTTTCCATTTAGTTTGAAACAAAATAAAACGTTTGTGCAAAATGGTGTATCGTGGGAAGATGATTAGATTGACTGGGCCAGCTAGAGATTAAAATAAAGTACATTTTCTCTGCACATCCCAAACGCAGGAGATGCTGATTTTTCAGACCCTGCTACAGGGATAAGTCTATTTTGTTGGCCCTTTCTTTGCCTCTCTGACCCCTGAAACGTAAAGCTGTTCTTGTCCGACCTGTGACATGGTAAGGGGCACTTAAAGGATTTTAGGTGTTTTTTTTTTCCTCAAGGTAATAGCATGTCATACAGGGTTATTATTTTGTTTCTGAATTTCATTTTTGAAAATAAGAAACTGATTCTACCAGTAAGATGTCTAATTTTCTTTTTTAAGGATCTGGGTGTCCAGGGTCAACTGTAAAGATTGTGTATTTAGAAATACAAACTATAATATGCATTCATAATTTTTAATGTATTATGTCAAGTTAAGATAGGTGTTCTTTTTTTTGGGGGGGGGGGGCATCACTGCCTCTGGTGGTGGTGGGCGCTACCGAAAGATAGGTGTTCTTAAACACTCTTTTGAAATAGTGTTTGCACTCAACGGTCCTTGCTCACAAACAATATTTCAATGCACTCTTGAATTAAAGATGGAATCATTATGGAGTTTTCTAAGTAATTATGAAAAAAGAGGGAGCCTCGAGTAGACTGCCCATCAAGCCCACATACTATGGAAGCTGGGCTTCTCTGGCTCTCTCCTTGAGCCTCAGTATAATGGAGAACCAAGCCTCTCTGTTCAACAAGCCTGTGTTGACATCTCATTTTTACAATTACTCCCCAAACCTGCTGCCACGGAGTCTATACTGACTTCCTAGTGGCCCTACAAGACTGAGTAGAACTGCTTCATCAAGTTTCCAGGGTTTCAAACTGTATGTATTGGGATCCGGGTCCATCTTTCTTCTGAGGTGGGTTTGAACTGCTATCCCTTTGGTTAGCAGCCATGTGCTTGACTCTTGTGTCACCAGGGCTCCTTCTTAGACATGGAGACCAAAGAAATAGAATGGAGAGCCCAGAAAAGAAAATATATATGCAGGGTCAATTAATTTTCAACAAGGGTGTTAAGCCTCTGAAATAAATTGCATTAGAATAACTAGATGTTCACATGTGAATGAAGATTGGACCTTATACCATATACAAGAATTAATCTAAATGGATCAATGCCCTAAATGTAAGAAGTAAATCATAAAACACTTTGATGAGGGAAACATAGAGATGACTCTAGAACCTACTTTTAACGATGGAGTTGTGTTTTATTTTAACGATGTGGAATTAGACAATGCACTAAGAGCACAAACAACAAGAGACGGATAAACTGGGCTTCATCCAACTGGAAAATTTTGTGTTTTAAAGGGATAAAAAAAAACTATCAAAAAAGTGAAGAGACAGCCTGCAAGTTGGCAGAAAATATTTGAAAATCATGTATCTTATTATCCAGAATAGATAAAGGCTACAAATTGGTGGCAAAAAAGAACCTAACCGGGCTGAGTCCTGATGGCGCAGTGGTTGTGTGCGGGACTGCAGCCCACAGCATGAATGGTTCACATCCAGCAGCAGCTCTCCAGGGCTTCCTATTCTCACCAGGGCAGCGATGCCACACACACACACACACACACACACACACACACACACACACACACAATGAACCCAACCACAAGTCTGGGAAAGGACTGGTGCATACACTGAGTTACTTCCTATGGTTCTGCTAGTCACAGCCTTGTAACACCCAGTAAGTGACTGGTTGGCACCATGCAAGTAAGGTGTTTGCACCTCTGAGAGGGGAGTTGACGGATCACTAATAATGCAATAAGATGTGTGCATACCTGTTGGGGAGGGTCTATGCCAAGATAGTGTTAGGAATCCTAAAGAGATTTCTTAGCTTGGTCATCATGCTTGGCTTAAATGAGAGCCAATTCCAGAACAGAAGGGAGAAATTACTACCACCAAAATGAAGAGATGGGAGCAAAGTGCATCCTTTGGGCCCGGGGCCCTGGACTGGAAACTTCCAAGACCCAGGAGACAAGGATACTGTAGCGTGGAAGACGACGACGAACGATAGCAAGACGCAGTGACGAAGAAATAGTAGCAGAGGAGGCAGAACAGGAGACCCACAGGAGAGAGCCGAACGTCTCAGGCAGGAGTCTTGCAGGCAGAGTGAGGGGCATGCCAGCGCTTGATGGAGTTACGCTGGCCGATCCTCAGAGCTCAGAGCCTAACACTTGTCTAGGAGACTGTGTCCTGGGCCCAGCAACAGAGAATGAGATGAATTTGTCCAGATTAGGAACCACATTGGGAGTTGTTCCTACAACTTCTAAGGGGATTGGATCGCGAATGGTAGTCTAGTAAAGCCCCATGGTGATGAGCATCATCTGTGAGTTCCATGGGGCGTTCATAACAAATGATCAAACCCAGCAGAGAGGTCTGGTAGAAGGGACAGCAAGCGTTAAAATTAGTCAAGATGATTGGTGGATGGAAGCATGTCTGACCTGCACCTCAGGGGAAGCAGTCTTTTGGTCTTGATACTCCACCCCTCTTGTGAACTTACAGTAGGTCAGACTCCACCATCAGAGTAGTTTTACAGGACTTGAATAGATGGCTCACCTAAAAAGGTATACAAGCATATAAAAAGATGCTCAACATCATAAAGTCATTAGGGAATTGCAAATCAAAACCACAATATAATATCACTCCACCCCCATTAAGAATAGCTATGATCAAACATTGTTTTCCTTCTTTAAAAAAAATATCATGAATTGAGTGATGGTTTACAGAGCAGACCATCAGTTTTACAGTCAACAGTTAATACACATGTTGTTTCATCTCCTTCATTGCAATCCTTTCAGTGTATAACTACTCACCCCACTCCCTTCGAGGACTTCCTGTTTCCATTCCTCCTTCTGCCCTCTTCCTTCTGAACTTTGTCCTTGGTAAATGCTGCCCTTGTCATTTCAAATGGTGGGTTATTCTAAAGGATAAGTACCTCACTGTGATAGGTAGGTTTATGGTGCCTATCTGACTAACAGAAATATGTGGGATTAATCAGGTCACAATTTGATTGGAGGGCAAAAAGATAAATGACTCAGCAAGGTCTGCCCCTCGCTCTCTTACTCTCTGGTGATCAGGTCATCATGCAGCTGCTTTAGCTAGTTCTCTGCCTCAACTTGTGAGCTACACTACCTGTGGGATAGCCAACCCATGGATCAAGTTGCTAGAGTTTGAGGTGCCTTCGAGACCTGCTTTGTCACACTGCTCGTGTGTACATTGCTTGAACTTGAAGCTGGTGGATCCATTGTCTTGTATTGCTTGAATTCAATATCCCATCTGGGCTTGCTTCGCTAAGCTCCTAAGCTGCTGACTGTTTGTGATGTGCTCTGCTGTTTGGTCCCTGTGGGCAGACTGCCTGCTTGCCTGAGGGAAGACTCAGCAGTCTGCTTCCTTGACCTTGGACCTGAAGCCCTCGTGAGTTGAAAGACTTCAACTATTCCATGGAAGTGAGCTGAACTGAGCCCTCTGTACTGCTGTGTGGGCTAATTAGCTGTTATATCCCGTGTGTGTGTGTGTGTATCCTTTGTTTCTCCAGTGAACCCTGCCTAACACTAATGTCATAGAACTGGCACTTGTTTGACTGACAGTTGAGCCATAGGGATGAGCTCACTTCAGGCCTGCAGAGTGACTAAGGATCATAGTCTCATCTGTTGCACCAGTTTCTGTCTGACCACTGAGCCTGATCTCTTTTATGATTTTGAGTTTTGTTCCACTTCTTTCTCCCATGCTATCCAAGTACTGTGATATCTTTCAGAACAGTTTGTTGTGGTACCTGGGCAGCAACTAATTCTTTTGGTCTCAGGGTTATGAATACTGGTATTCAAGGGATGCATGAATTCATTAGACTAATTGTTTCCTTGAGTCTTGCATTTTCTTCAGACTTCCAGACAGGGAGAGACCAATAGTTGCACCTGAGATGACAGCCACTCAGCAGCTTTTAAGAGGCCAGCCAGCACACACCAAAGTTGAACGCAGAGCATTGATCTTGATGTTCCCTAAGGCTCTGAAGCTGAGCCCCTAGGCCCAGCAACCCAGTTCCTCAAGAAGTTTTCACAGCTTTGCCTCCTGTATTATGATTTTTTAAATGATTTATTTAGCATCAGAGAGTGTTAGTGAGGATGTGGAGAACTTAGACCCCTCGTCCATGGCTGGTGCGATTGTAAAATTGTGCCACTACGATAGGAAAGGATTGTGATGCCTTAAAAAATTAAACATCTGATCCAGAACTTCCACTTCCACAAGCAGCAAATATGAGTGAAGGTGCAATAAGACAACAAGTATCATTATGATAAGTTGCTGAAACAGGAATTCATTTTAACTTCCGTTCCTCCTTCATGTCTACTCCCCAACCCCCACCCCTGTCATGTTCCATGTCCTGGCTCTCAAATCTCACTGCCCACAATAAGAGGTCTACTCTCTTGGGTGTGCTGGAACATTTGACCAGGGCAAGACTGAATGCAGGTGCAATGGGGAAACAAGGAAGCCTGTATACCCGGAAAGGAGCCCTGGTGGCGTAGTTGTGATACATTGGGCCACGAGTCACAAGGCCAGCAGTTCAAGACTGCCATCCACTCTCCAGGAAAAAGACAAGGCTGTCTACTCTGGTGTAAAACTGCCTCTGAAACTCACAGAGGCAGTTCTACCCTGTCCTATGACTCGATGGCAGGGACTTTGGTTATATACCTAGAAAGTCTTCACACTAAAATATTCCCTAGCATTTACCAGGGACAAGGGGCGCAGAGAAGGGAAGCTACTAACAAGAGATAGAATCATATCAACTTGGGCGAAGGGGAAGGCAAAAGTAAATAGATAAAATAATGATGCTGGTTGTAGATGGTATTTTATGTGCCTTCCCTAAAAAGACAATATTTATAGCAAAGAAGAAGAAATCCTATATACCTCCAAAAATAAAGGCACTAAAATAAATAAAAAAATAAAATCACTATAGAAATAAAATAATTACTACTATATAAGGGGGACCAAAAAAACAGATTTTTTTCAAACCTATGTATTTAAAATTGTTTTTACCAAACAACCTATCACCTTCACATTATTATCCATTAGACTTAATATTTTTGTCAAATCTGTGATTCCATTCTTGGAAACATTTTTCAAACTCATCTGTTTGGATAGCTAACTGCACCTCCCTAATTTTTTTTCTTCACCCCTTCTATATCTTCAACTTGCTGTTCTTTCATGTCCCTCTTCATTTCGGACACAAAAAGAAGTCACTCTGAGTGAGGTCAGGCGAGTCAGGTTCATGGGCAAGAGAGGCATGCTGGTTTTTGCCAAAAAATGATACACTGAGATGGCTGCATGAGCAGGTGCGTTTCATGGTGGCAAACCCAGCTCCCTGTCTGCCACAAATCAGGTCTATTTCGTCACACACTGTTAGGCAATCTTTTCAGAAGCTCTAAATAGAAAGCTTGATTAGCAGGCTGACCTGGTGAAATGAACTCCATAGGCACTATAGATTGACGTTTTCTTTGGGAAATTGAAGAATGTCCAGAATGAAATGTCTTCAATGGACATTTCACCTTTTTTAAAACAAGAAAGCCACTCATACACTTTAGTTTCCCCCATAGGCTGTTCTTGTAAGCTGTGTTCCACATCACAACACTTACTGTGGCATTTTTCCTAAGCAGAAAACATTTCACAGGGCCATTCTAATCATCCATCACACATAGGAAAACGAGGTTTGAATGAAACTGCTTTCATGAAAAAAAATTCACTGTGACCAGAGAGAACCTTCCCAGGTGACACCACTGGGTGCACTAACTCAGAGTGAGTTTCTCTCCTAGTGGGGGGAAAATGCAAACTCTGTAAGTTATGTTCATATTCCCAGCATATTCCAGGTGGGTTTTTTTGGGCGGGTTTCCTTGTATAGATTTAGATTATATGTCAGAGGGGTTCGTTCCATATATGTATGTAGAAAATGGATACTAGGGCTGAGCCCCGGTGGCGTAAGTGGTTGAGTGCGGGGCTGAGGCCAGCTGGCTTGGCGGTTCAAATCCAGCAGTGGCTCTCAGGAGCAGCGCTGGGTAGCTCCCAAGACCACCCAGAGGCAGTGATGCCCACAAAAAGAAAAAGAAAATAGATACTCTAGCAATGATGTTGTTAGGAGCCCCGGTGGCACAGTGGCTTCCCTTTGGGCTGCTGACTGCCAGGTCAGCAATTCCAACCCCCCAGGCTGTGAGCAGGAGAAAGATGGGGCTTTCTGCTTGGAAATTCACAGGACTGGTTCTCCTCTGTCCTCTGGGGTCTCTATGA
The DNA here is from genome assembly GCA_004026705.1 of Nesogale talazaci. Classification (NCBI taxonomy): domain Eukaryota; kingdom Metazoa; phylum Chordata; class Mammalia; order Afrosoricida; family Tenrecidae; genus Nesogale; species Nesogale talazaci. The sequence goes on along the minus strand of PVJH01032239.1, from coordinate 11,338 downwards.
GTCGGCCTGGATTAGACGGCAGGGAGTGGGGTTTGGGGAAGCATAGCCGTACTCAGCATGTTAGCGTCTGTCTGCTGGCCAGTGCTATTATGATCACTAGGCCTTTGAACTCTAAGATGTCCAGCTGGTAGAAACCCTGACGGGAGCAATAACTTTGGTGTGAGTCTTCATAAATCACCCAAAGACTCTGGCCATGAAAGGTCCTTCACAGTGACTGAGTCTCTGAGGTTCATTTCCATGTAAAGATAGACATTTTCTGCTGGAGTCGGGCCATTTATTGGCATCCTTTTCTTTTAGAGTCACTAGCCAATATAAAATGGAGCATTAATGTCACTCATTTTCCTGTGATGACTCAAGCTTTGTGTTTGGCGACTGTGATCTGGGAATATCAGTATGCTCTTGAAAGTGGCTTCTTGAGTAACCTACCTCAGAACGTTGGTACCTTCCTCCCGGTTGCCTTCACTTAAACCTAATTCCAGGGTCAGCCTCAAAACAAGCACTGTACTGGCTACCCCCCTCTCTTCCACTCCCGCCCCCATCCAAATGCATTGGGTGGAGGAGGGAGGAGAAGGGGAGGAAGGCAGAGCACAGGGAGAGGCGGAGGGACTCTGAAGCCCTCTCCCTCGCAGTCACCTGCTTTATCCCTTCTTAGGCCAAGCACCTGGGAAGCACGTGAGTCACTGCTTTGCTCAAATTTGGAGAGATTTGTGAGTATTAATACAAAGGTACTGCCCACATTTAGCTACTTACCTATTTCTGCGGATGCAAGTGTGGTAGCAAGTGTGACAGCCGCCACCTTCCATTTCTTTGCAAAAAGAATGGGCAGCAGGGCACTGGGGAGCCCGCTGTGTGTGCACAGCGCCCCAGGGGCTCAGGCCTTCCACGGGCAGGGAACTGTAGACCTTCTGACCCGGGAGGAGACAGGCCTGGCGACAGGCATCCCCAGCCATCCAGCAGAGTCAAGTTTTTACAAAAACGGACTTGTTCTTCAGGAAAGGTTTGGGTCCTCCCTGTGCCCAGCCCAGTTCCGAGCATGGTTCCTCCCTCGGGACAGGACAGGTGTAGCTTGGTTCTGAGGACAGCCTTCCATGGGGGAGCACAGAAGCTTCTCCAAAGAAGCCAGGCCGGGATGGCGCCCACTGGCTCACTGTGAGCGCCATTGACTTGCCTGGCACGGAGCTGGCTTTGGGTTTGGAGGGTGGCACGGAGGGTTAAGATCGGACTTGAACCTGAAAACTCTGCGGTGCAAACACCGCTGTGCCTGGAAAGATTTACCATTGGGGAAACTCTGAATGTGGGTTCTGGAATGTGGGTTGCCTTGGTTCGGTTTTGGGGAAAACTTGCCTGTTGGCCAGAAGAGCTGGCAAGCCAAGCCTGTGGTTTGGGTGTGAATGGGCCATGGGGGAGGGAGAGGAAGAGTTCAGCGGCTTGAGAGGTCAGGTCTCGGAGAGGGGAGTCACCTGCAGCTTCCTAAACTGGGGCAGGATTCTGACAGAACAGTGACCTGGACCGATTGTTCTTTCTGTAGAAGATGTGAGGAGAAGCTGGAAAGAGAGTCCCAGTCAGGTGGCGCCAACGGCTTTGAAGTGAGACACCCAGGTTAATGACCACCTTAGCGCAGGGGGACGGTGCCGCCTCTGGCAGCTGGGAAGTTGTCATTTTCTGGGTGTGCTGTCATGGGCAGCAGAGGTGACGCACTGCCTTGGAAGAGAGTCGGGTTCTGGGTGGGCAGCTCGAGTGGCTATGAATGAGTTGGGCTGCGAGCCACATGGGCTGCAGTTCAAAACCCCCTGGGGGTCCCTGGGAGAAAGATGAGGCTTTCCACTCGTGCAAAGAGCAACTGTCTTGGAAACCCACAGGGATAGTCCTACACTGATCTGCGAGTCCCTAGGAGTCGTCATCGACGGTATGACATTGAATGGATACTCCCAAAATGGCAAGTTCCGATGATTAAGGTAGGTGTTTTTTGCAGCTGTTTTTTTTCTCATTTTGAGTCATGGTCCATCCGCAAAAGAAGATCCTGAAGGCTTTCCTCCGTTGACATCCCTATGGACCAGTCTACTGGCGGAAGCAGCTCCTCCTCAGTCACAATTTGAGTTCCAGTGTCGTCCGTCCGCTCCGAAGAGCCATCCTCCCCTGTCCCCGAGAAGATGACTCACGCGGCTTCCGCTCCGCAGCCGCCAGGATCAGACCTTGCTTAGATTCCGTTCAGAAGGGTTTCCGCTGCTCATTCCTCCGAAGCGGACAGGCGATTCCTTGGTCGTAGTCTGTTTTATTTTATTTTATTTTTTATTTTTTTTTGGCATCATTGCCCGTGGAAGTAGGAAGCCCAGCCTTGCTCCTGGAGAGCTGCTGCTAGATTTGAACCATCAACCTGTGGGCTGCAATTCCGCACACAACCACTGGGCCCACCAGGGCTCAGCCATAGTCTGTTTTAGTAGCCTATCCAAGCCCGTGGTGGTGTAAGGACCTCGGCGCTGGCAGAGTCTCCACGTGGCTCCTCTGGGCCCTGGTTTCTTGCTGCAGGAGGGTAGGTCCTTGTGGCTTCTCCCTAGGGATGTCTCACAGGACGCCAGCCTTACAGTGGAGTCTCTCAGGCAGCAAGTGTTGTCAGCAGAAAATCTCCAAGGAAGGAATGGAGATAGTGTCTCCACCACCAAGAAGGAATTACCACATTCCCCAGAAATCTCAGGAGAAGGCCATGCCCACAGGTCTCACTGGCTCTCTCCAGATTGACAGGCTAGACGCTACCCTACACTCTTTTTTTTTTGTTTTTGTTTTGTGGGCATCACTGCCTCTGGTGGCCGTGGGCGCTACCCAGTGCCGCTCCTGAGAGCCGCTGCTGGATTTGAACCGCCAAGCCCGCGGGCCGCAGTTCCGCACTAAGCCACTTATGCCACCGGGGCTCAACCCTACCCCTACACTCTTAATCCTCAAATTGACACCAGATTGGTGACTGCCACGGCTAGTGATGTACCTTCCAGCCTCACAGCAACACACAAGCCACCACAGGATGACAGACTGACAGGTGGGGAGAAGCTTTTCCAGTAGCCCAGATTTAGTTCTTGAGGGTTTGTGAATATCTAATACAATTTGAGCATCCCACTTTCTCAGCTCTTCCTCAGAAATGACCCCATCATCTACTCAGACTCCCACATTGGCAAATATAATAGTCTCTGCTCCCAGAATCCTTCGGTGCAGTAAGTGCTTCTTTTTAGATGGCATGTAGTGCCCTTGTCAGCTAAGATACACAGATTCATTTCCCTCCTGATTGTTGTAAAATGTAAAGTGCACCCCTCCGATTCTCACGACCTGGAGAAAGGCTGCGTCTCCGCCCCAAGATTTTGGAAAAGTTCAACCATGTTTGATTTAGTTTCCTGTTGTAGGAGAGAAAACTCAATCCCAATTTCAAATATAATGTATAAGGACCCAGGCTATCTCCAGATTGACAGGCTAGACTCCACCCCTAGACAAAGACAATTCATCTGGATGAAGGAGATCATCAGCACCAGACTCTGATAGCCTCCAAGGATCTTTCTACACTTAGAGAGAGTAATTTATAAAGTTGGCTCAGGAGCTGCTGACCCAGCCAGTCAGGATATGGCCTCAGGATCATTTCGGCCCAAGTCTCTCCCCTTCCATCAAGGGCACACCCAGGCAAGGCCCTAAGGAAGCTTTCTTTTAAGAATGAATTCATTTTTTTCCTTAAGGAGGCTTTCTAACACGTTCTGCCAGAGAACAAAGCTATTCACATCACTGATTAATGGTCAGAAGTAATTGGGGCCTGAATCTAGATGGAGACTCAAAAATGGCTTTAGGACTCCCACTCTAAATGAAAGCCTTTTACAAGCCAGCACTAGGGACCTGAGCTCTCCTAACACTCCTTTGACCTCAGGAGGGAGGTTTTTAATTCTTTTCAGGTCACCTTAGAATGAAGCGCTCAAACCCATTTCCTGATTCCCTAAGCAATCTCTTCACAGCAAGAATTTTCTTGTGCTGTATTTGAAAATCCCTCACTGAAGATCATTGGATTGCGTCACAAAATAGCCAGCATGCCACCAACTTCTTTGCCTCACTTTTCTTTCCTTCTCTCCTGAACCCCACTTCCCCAATTCCAACTTAGCCCCAGACATTTAGATAGCTCTGTTCCTTGACCTGGTGGCCTAGTGGCTACGCCAGAGGCTGTGATCTGAAAAGCCAACAGTTTGAAATCGCCAGCGGGTCTACGAGAGAAATGTCTTCCTACTCCCACATTAGTTACACCCACAGACACACCCCATCCTACAGGGTCACTGTGAGTTGGCCTCCAATCAGTGGCAATGAGTTTGTTGGGGTGTCTTGGGCTTTTTGTAATGCCAAAGTAAAAAACAAAAACAAAAACCCTGCCTTTCCACTCATATTCCAATAGTTCCTGAACTGTGGTCTCTGAATCATCAACTTTAGTACCATCCAAGAGTTGATTAGAAATGCAAGTTATTGACTTCTAGCCAGCTTTACTAAATTGGAAACTCAGCAGGCGGGGGCTAGCCCACTAAAGAGACTTTGCAAAGGACGGACACCCCACTCACTCCCCGAAGGAGCCATAGTCTTTGTAACTCCCTTAATGTGTGTGGGCTGGAGGGGTGGGGGCAGGCAAATCAGGTGCACGAAAGGACACCGTGGGGATTGGTCAGTTTTGCCGTTCTATTAAATTAAAAATGAGCCATTTCAGAAACAGCACCCGAGCTCTTGCTCCCGTCAAGAAGAGGCAGGAATGGGCATGTGTGCTGAGTCTGGGTGACCTGGGAGCTGGAGAGATTGCCGTGACACTCGCTGGGAATTAGCAGTGGCAGAAGCAGCAGCACCAAGAACGTGAGACAGAGCAGGGGTGCACTGGGCCATGGATTGAAAAATCTGTGTAGCCTCAAGCACATGGCTTACTTGGGTAATAGGAAGTGCCCTTAATGCCAGACACTTACCTGGGGGAGTTAGGTTGGCTGGGCAGAGGCAAAGGGGCCATGTGGAAGAGGTGATCTTGACATAGGGCTGTATTCTGAGCAATTCTGATCCTGAATTGTAACCTGTTACCTCCCCTAACAAACTCTATAACCGTGAGTATTTCTGTGAGTGCTGTGTGGCCATTGCAAGGGAGGGTGGAACACAGAAGAGAAATTGAATGCCATGGGAAGGGGAGAGGCATAGTTAAGCTCCACTTCATGGGCATTGGTCTTGACTGGTGTTGAGTTTGACTCTCCTTCTTCCTTATAAAGTCAGGACAACGTCACATGCGACCTGACACTATTTTGCTTATTAACATAAGCTCCCAAACTAAATCATAGCCTTCAAGTCAATTTTGACTCACAGTGGTCCCATAGGACAGCGTGGAACTGCCCCATTCCCTGACCCCCACCCCACAGCCAAACTCACTGACATCGGGTCCATTTTGACTCATAGTCACCTGACAGGACAACGTGGAATTGCTCCCCTGGGTTTCTGAGAAGTTGTCTTTATGCCATAAGATTTACGGGAATAGGCTGAGCCCCGGTGGTGTAGTGGTTGTGCGCGGGACTGCGGACCACTGGGATGGAGGTTCAATTCCAGCAGTGGGGCTGGACCTCCTACTCCCACCACCGGAGAGCAATGATGCCCAAAAAAAACTAAAAAAAAAAAAAAGATTTACGGGAATAGAAAGTCCCCTCTTTCTCCAGCAGAGCTATGGGTAGTTTCACATTAATGATCTTAATACACTGTATTTAATGCTTAATACACTGTGCCCAATGCTTAATACACTGTGCCAATAGGGCTCCTAACTGCCCCATTAAAAAAAATCAGAGGCGGGCTGAGCCCCGGTGGCGTAGTGGTTGTGCGCGGGACTGCAGCCCACTGGGACAGAGGTTCAATTCCAGCTGTGGGGCTGGGCCTCCTATTCCCACCACCGGAGAGCAGTGATGCCCCCCCAAAAAACAAAAAATCAGAGGCAGAGAAAGAAAAAAAATCAAACTCCACCATTCGGTGGTCACTGCATCCAGTACGGGCCAAGTCATAGGGACCCTTAAGGACAAGGTAGAACTGCCTCCTTTGGGTTTCTGAGATTTTGATTGTCTACAGAAGTAGAGAGGCCTCCCTTTTTCCCAGAGTGCTGGTGGTTTTGAACTCCTGACCTTGAGATCAGTAGTCCAATTTGTAACCACTATGCTACCAGGGCTCTGGGTAATTGCCCCATGGGGTTTCTCTTTCTTTTTTCCCCCTAAAAGTATGTTTCCTTGTTGTTGAGAATATATTCAGCAAAACATATGCCAAGTCAATTTCAATGGTTTCTTTTTTTTTTTTTTTTAAGGCATCACTGCCCTCAGATGGTGGGAGTAGGAGGCCCAGCCTTTGCTCCTAGGAGCCGGAATTGAACCTCCAACCCAGTGGGCCGCAGTCCCGCGCACAACCACTACGCCACCCGGGCTCAGCCCAATTTCAATGGTTTCTACGTGTACAATTTCGTGACACTGGTTACATACTTGAAGTTGTGCACCCATTCTCATTCCCTTTGCCTGAGCTATTCCTTCCTCATGAACATAAACTCATTGTCCCTAAGATTCCTTCTAACTTGTAAGTGGCTGATGTCAACTTTACCCCATATAAATAGTTCTTAAAAGAGACTTAAGAAAACAAACAAACTAGCAAAGCCAGACTCTTATTTTCCTTGTTTCGAGATGACATCAGGGGATATTTTTGGTTTAAGATGATCTCAGAGCAGCAGTTTAAGGCATTCGTTCAACAGTCATGCATCTAGAAAGTCTAGAGTCTATGAAAATTTGAAATTTTGTTCTTTATCATCTCCCCCTCCCATTTTGATTAGGATTCTTCTATGGAATCTTTGATCAAAGTGTTTTGTAATGAGAGGCACTTTTCAGATCTCCTGGCCTTATGACAAAGTAGGCAATTGTTCATGGAGGCAATTAGCTACAAATTCCATATCGTCCTCCAATTCTTGATTCTCATTCCTCCAGGTGAATAGAAACCAATTGTGCCTCAGGAGGCGGTGTGAAACCTTTTAAGACACTAGGCAATGGATTAGGAACAGAAACATTCAACATGCTATCAGTTAATTAACTAGGATGTCCCGTGAAACCATGACCTAGACCTCCAAGGCCAGGAACTAAATTGACTGAGATGTTTGACTGGAGCCTCCTCAGACAATCTTTTCTTTTGCCCATGTTGTAAATATGTCTATCACAGAACTTAGGTCAGTGCAAGCCTTTTATAAGCATAAAACTTATCGATGACAATTACTAGAATTGGCTGTCCAACCCTAGCCTTAGTCAATGTGATTTTTCCATCACTGTTAAATCTCTTTTCCTTTTCTTGTCCCTAGTATTCATAATAGATTTTGTTGTCTTTGTTTGCCTTTTCTTGTCTTTTTATATAAGTAAAAAACTCAAACTCCCTGCCATCGAGTTGATTGAAAACCCTACAGAATAGGGTAGAACTGCTCAGAAAGAAATCTTCCCTCTCCAGCTCCACAAGAGCAAAGACTGGGCCTCCTACTCCCACCACCAGAGGGCAGTGATGCCCCCCCCAAAACAAACAAAGAAGAACTCTTACCTCTGCTGTAGTAGACAGCCTCATCTCTCCTGCAGAGCAGCTAGGGGTTTTGAACTGCTGGTCTTGAGGTTAGTGTCCTGACGTAGAACCCACTATGACACCAGGGGTCCTTTATAGAAGGGAGGTAATACAATATTTGTCTTTTTGTGATTGGCTTGTTTCTGTCCCCGGAATGTTTTCAAGCTCCATCCACCTTGTAGTATGCATCAAGACTTCATTTCTCCTCCTGATTATGCATCGATGAGATCTTTGTTTACTCATTCTTCTATTGATGGGCATTTAGGATGATTCCATCTTTTGGTTATTGTGACTCGTGCAATCATGAACATTAGTGTGCACTTGTAGTCTCTACTTCCAAGACTTTTTGGAGGAACCAGCACATACCTTTCCACAAGAAATGTGTCATGTCATGTTGCGTTCTAACCAACAACTCGAGCTCATTGCCATCGGGTTGATTCTCACTCCCAGCAACCCGTCATGACAAAGCAGACCTGTCCCCTTGGGTTTCCAGACTTTTGCAATTAGGAACGGTTGTCAAACTCAATTTGTTCCAAATGCATGTCCAGACACCCCAAATTCAAGGACAGAACCCATTTCCCCACGAAGAAATAACAGAAAACCAAATAATTGGTTCCGAGGCCCCCAAATTACACTTCGGAATTCACTTTTCCAGAACTTTAAATCACTATAGAGGCTTTTAGCCTCCTCGCCCATCACTGCCTTGGATACAATATTGCTATAGGTTGTTTCTGGTTTTCAACCTCTTCGATGGTCTGTGCTCTTTGTTTCATGGTTAATGATTTCACACCTTTCACTACATTCGCTGCTTTAATCACATTTCCCACCCCCCAAAATGTTGATGATGTGTTCTTTGCCATGTTATATTCGGATCTCAAATTAGACAAGCAGTGACCTGATTAAAATTTCTCAGTGATTTCTTTCTTTAATTCTATTGTGCTTCTCACAACTTTACTCTTAGCTGTACTGTTGGCATCATTAACTTTCTTTGGCGTCATGGTTATATTTTATGCGAGTAAAACATCAAATATAAAGCCCAGTAGTGCATGTTTTCTCCCATCAGCACAAGCCCTATATGTTGTCTGAGAGAGAGTGGCGCTCAGACTGAAGCATCGTCCTTGATGTCCAGAGTGAGCCTTGACACGGGATGCATTATTGGCCTGTACAGGTGTAGTTGAATTTTCGAGTACCAAGCAAAGTTATGCTTACCAACAGTTTACCTCTGGGTGTTTGTTTGTTTTTTGTTTACTCTTAGCCATCATAATGGTAGAGAGAAGGGATCTCATTGTGGTTTGGGTCTATCCTATGGTTATTGGTGCTGAGCGTCTTCTCCATGTTTGGTAGTCATTTGTATATCCTTTTGGGGGAAACGGTTCTTTGTCCATGCGAAGAATAGGTTATTTGTCCTGTCTAATTTTGCTTTTAGATTAAAAAAAATTGTTATTAGATTCAAATAATAACAAATACGTGGTTTCTGAAGATAGCCTTCCATTCAGTAGCTTATCTTTTCACTTTTTAATAGTAAAATGTTTTGAAAAATTATAATTACAATTTTATAAAGCCTCATGGATTTATCTTGTCTCTTGCTGTTTGTGCTTGCACTATTTTATATAGTCCATTGCTAATACACCCCAAAGCATTAACATTGCTTCTTCTAAGAATTCTATGATTTTAGTGTGCACATTTAATTACTTAATCTACTTTTAGTTTGTTTTTGTGTACGGGGTGAGGTGTGGATTGTTTCATCTTTTTTGCATGTGGAAATCCAACTTTTCCAACATCATTTCTCTATTAAGTGGGTTAGCACCATTGTAAAAAAAAAATCAGTGGTCTCTTTTCCCCTCTCTCTCACTTCTATTTCATTGGTCTATGTATGTATCTATTGTTACAGCAGTACCAGATTGCTTTGATAACTGTAGCTGTATAGGATCTTATAAAATCGGGGAGTGTGACTCTTCCTACCTCATTCTTTCAACACCGTTTTAGGTATTTGACATCTCTTGCTTTTCTTTCTTTCTTTTTTTTTTGTGGGCATCACTGCCCCCTGGTGGGAGTGGGAGGTCCAGTCTTGCTCCTGGAGAGCTGCTGCTGGATTTGAACCGCCAATCCAGTGGGCCGCAGTCCTGCACACAACCACTATGCCACCAGGGCTCAGCCCATCTCTTGCTTTTCAATATGGTGAGGATAAGTTTTTCTAATTTTGTAAAAAATACTGTTGGAATTTTTTTTTGTTGGAATTTTTTACCAAGACTGCATTGACATTATACAAATGTGCTTGATATAATTGATATATGGATTGTTATAAGAGCTGTAAGAGCTCCCAGGAAAATGATTTAATATTAAAGTAATTCATTTTTTAAACAACTGCATTGAATCCATACATTACTTGGGATAATATTGACATAACAACAATACTGTCTTCCAACCCATCAATAAATAGAGCTGTTTTCCTAATTCCCCTTACATTGCTGGGGTGTAAAAGCCCAAGTGATTTTGTTTGTTGATTTTGTACCCTGAAAGTTTGCTAGATTTCTCTATTAGCTCTGGAAGTTCTCTTGTAGACTTTTTTAGGATTTTCTATATATGGAACCACACCCCTAGTCTGTCGTTTAATGGTGGCTTGTGTGCTGCTTTAATGCTGGAAGATGTGTCACCAGTATTCCCAATACCATCCCTGTCACTCATGAGGAATAAGTTTTAGGGGGCCTTCCAGAATAAGGATAAACTATGCAGAAGGAATTAGTTGTCCACTTCGGAGTTGTTAATTACAGAATTCCTAATAATAGTAACACTGTCTGATACTGTGCCAGAAGATGAACCCCTCAGATGGGAAGACACTTGGCTGAGGAAAAGCTGCCTCCTCACGGTAGAGCCAACCATAACAGTGTGGAGGGAGTAACACTTTCATGGCCTTCACTGCTGATGGAGCCCAACTCAGAATGGGAACCCATGGCTGTCAGAATCCATAAATAACTGGAACGTGGAATTAAAAGGTCCAAATCTAGGAAAATGGGATGCCTAAAGGTCAATGTCTCAGGCACTGGTGAACTGGTATTAGTTATTTTTTCAGTCTGACAATGATATGGTTTACTATGCTGGAAATGACAAATCCAAAAGAAACGGAGTCACATTCATCATCATGAACATTTCACGGTCTATCTTGAAGGACAATGCTGTTACATCAGTGTGTTAGTCTGGGTAGACTAGAGGAACAAATTTCATAGATGGGCATATAGATATAAGGAAAAGGTTTATATACAAGAGGAACAGGACAGTGAGCCCAGTTCAGTTCAAAGTCATAAGTCCGATATTAACTCATATGCCTGAAATCAGTCTATAAAGTTTCCTTCCAACTCACGAAGTCACAGGTCAGTGGGTGCAGAATCCTGGCACTGGCAGGGGTCCCCACATGGCTCCTCGCTTCCAGGGGTCAGGGTCCAACAACAGCAGAAGCAACTCATCACTGGCAGAGGTCTCCATGTGGCCGCCCCAGCTTCAGAGGTCTGGCTCCATCAGGGCAAAACCGTGTGTTCTCTCTGCTGGCTCCTCCAGCTTCTCAGACGCTGCCATCTTGTCTGTGGTTCATCGTCTCTGAGACTAACTACCAACAACTGGGGAAGATAGCTTCTCATCTTCATGAGGGAAATATAGCGAGATTTCCCAGAAGTCTCAGGAGAAAGCCATGTCCACATAGAGGCCTCATTGGCTGCTACTCAATGACTATCTCCAGATTAACAGGCTAGAC